>VZSZ01003690.1:4593-30815 GCA_013398815.1 Ibidorhyncha struthersii
TGAGCCTCTCCCATTGACTCATCTTAGAATCATAGAATCATTTAGGTTGGAAGAGACCCCTTAAGATCATCGAGTCCAACCGTCACCATCTTGATGGGTATCACCCCTGGACAATGACAATGGGGCTGAGGCTCTCCTGGGACGGCCCTGGGAGGAGCCGGGGCAGGGTGTCCCTTACTCTGACTGTGTTATTGGGGTTCCCCTGCCTGCCATTGTGCTCCCTCCTGTGTGCGTGGAGATGAGTCTTTGATGGGCTGAAGACTCTCCTGCGATAGGCCTGGGCAGATTTATTCTTCAGGTTCCCCCACCTGCCATTGTTCCTCTGGAGACGAGCTTTTTTTATCACGTGACCTAACAGGGTGCTCTTTTCTTCCAAGAATGACTGTTACATTCGTAAAAGCTGGTTTAAAATTTTCACTTAACTTTCTGAGTTGTAAAAGCTGTTTGGAGGTATGTTCAAATACATAGCCTAGGTGACTAGACCTGTGGTGTTCAAATTGATGTTGGGATCATGCTCTGTTTATATACTATAGGTGGATACTGACAACTTTTTGATTTGGTTTTCTGGTGATATTCTTTATTGCAGCTCTGTTACTCTAGGACTCCTCTGAAGCACCCTTGAAAGGAACAGAAATATAGCTCTTGACCAGGTAAATGCATTGGCCAAGCGCTATACTTCTGTACAGGACAGTTACTTGATGCAACTTTTGACTGGCGGACAGCCTTCATTGAGCATGTTCAACAGGGAACTCTCCTGCTGTGTGCTCAAGGAATCAAAAATCCTGAACTCCTTAACTTCTGGGAAAGGTTAGATGGAAGTGACAATTCCAGCAACCTTCTTGCATGGCAGGAAGAGCAAGTTCTGTACATAAATCACGAGACTGAATATAGTAGAAATTCTAAAAGCTCCACCGAACTTCACTTATGTGGGCACCCAATGGGGAGTTCTAGGTTCTTTTATTCAAAAGAATGTTCCTTATGATGGGTTTAGTGTGGATAACTTCTATAAAGGACCCTTAACCAAAGTTTTCTTATTCAACTTGAAAAGCTATCTATCCTTATGTCTTTTCTGTTCAAAAACTCTGTTTTAGGGAGCATGTAAGGCCTGGGCAGATCAAGATTTGCCATCCCCTATTCTTCTCAAGTTTAAAACCAAACAAAACCCCCTCTACTACNGTTAGATACAGGTATTACAGTAGAGGGGTGGGGGGGCGGGGGGTGTGTGGCGGTGGGGTTCAGAAGAAGATCAAAGGAGCTTCTCTGGGCTCCTGTTCCAGGAGCAGATCCTCCTGGAAACTCTGCTAAGGCACATGGAAAATAAGGGGGTGATTGGTGACAGCCAACACGGCTTCATTAAGGGCAAATCATGCCTGACAAATTTGGTGGCCTTCTACGACGGCATTACAGCGTTGGTGGACAAGGGAAGAACAACTGACATCATCTAGCTGGACTTGTGCAAAACATTTGACACTGTCCAACACGACATCCTGGTCTCTAAATTGGAGAGACATGGATTTGACCAATGGACCACTCGGTGGATAAGGAACTGGCTGGATTGCCCCACTCAAAGAGTTGAGAACAACGACTCCATGTCCAAGTGGCGAGCAGTGAGGAGTTGGTGTTCCTCAGGGGTCGGTACTGGGACCGGTACTGTTTAACATCTTTGTTGGGGACATGGACAGTGGGATTGAGTGCACCCTCAGCGAGTTTGCTGACGACACCAAGCTGTGTGGAGAAGTCGGCATGCTGGCGGGAAGGGATGCCATCCAGAGGGACCTGGACAGGCTTGAGAGGTGGGCCTGTGCAAACCTCATGAAGTTCAACAAGGCCAAGTGCAGGGTCCTGCACGTGGGTTGGGGCAATCCCAAGCACAAATACAAGCTGGGCGGAGAATGGATTGAGAGCAGCCCTGCCAAGAAGGACTCGGGGGTGTTGGTGGATGAGAAGCTCAACATGAGCTGGCAACGTGCGCTTGCAGCCCAGAAAGCCAACCGCATCATGGGCTGCATCAAAAGAAGCGTGGCCAGCAGGTCGAGGGAGGTCATTCTCCCCCTCTACTCCACTCTCGTGAGACCCCACCTGGAGTACTGCGTCCAGCTCTGGGGTCCCCAGCACAAGAAAGACATGGACCTGTTGAAGTGGATCCAGAGGAGGGCCATGAAGATGATCAGAGGGCTGGAGCACCTCTCCTATGAAGACAGGCTGAGAGAGTTGGGGTTGGTCAGCCCAGAGAGGAGAATGCTCCGGGGAGACGTTATTGCGGCCTTCCAGTATCTGAAGGGCGCCTACAAGAAAGCTGGAGAGGGACTTTTTACAAGGGCATGTAGTGATAGGATGAGGGGTAATGGCTTCAAACTGGAAGAGGGTTGACTTAGATTAGATATTAGGAAGAAATTTTTCACTCTGAGGGTGGTGAGGCACTGGAACAGGTTGCCCAGGGAAGTTGTGGCTGCCCCATCCCTGGAAGTGTTCAAGACCAGGCTGGATGGGGCTTTGAGCAAGCTGGTCTAGTGGTAGGTGTCCCTGCCCATGGCAGGGGAGGGTTGGAACTAGATGATCTTTAAGGTCCCTTCCAACCTAAACCGTTCTATGATTCTATGATAATATTCAGTTACCATGGAAGTTTGCTTAAGTGAGTCATGCAAAAATGCTTCCAAGATTTCAGCCCAAACCACTACTGCAAACTCACTGCTAAGAATACAGAACAAATCATCACCAAATAAATTAACCAGCAAACATTCGTAATCAAAAGAAAAATATTATGTGCAAGTATACAGGCATAGATATTTACAGGAAAGAGACCCAATAGACTCATCTTATTTCTTAGGAAAGAGAACCTTGAAATGAGAAGGGCCTGAGGGGTAAGAGGGAAGACAGTAAATACTTAAGTAGCTGATATTACCAACATGCAAAGAGTCATACAATAAAGAAATTAAAAGAAACATCGATAAACTCTAAAAGATGTCAGAATAGAAAACAAAACTAAGAAAGGCAGGCAACATATAAGGTCATATGTTGTAAAGATGATGCCGGACTGCCATCTAATCTGAGGAAGGCCTTCCTTGCACAAAAGAAAAAAATAAGGTGCAAGCAAGAATAAAAAAATATATAGCCCATCTCCATCACACAACAGAGTACAGTACAGACACCCCAAGTTAGTGCTGGAAATAGAACAACATAGTTGTATTAGTGCAATGTCGTTTCCAGGAGAGTTAAGTAGCTCTGACAGCGATGCTAATTACCCAATGAACAATGCTACTGTAGTCCAGCTATACTTCTCCCAGAACCTTAGCTAATTCCTGATACCATGTCATTATAATTATTCTTTGGTGCCCATATATATGAGTGGGAACTAGTCCATTTGGAAAGTGCTACAGAGCAAAATACTTTGGACGACTACTAAATATAGATATATCAGTCTCAAACTTCAGCTAACATTATTTTATTTCTTCTTTTTAGAAATATTTTGAAGTACTTTTTCCCTTCTCAAGTTGCTTGATAACTACTGTCTGGGCTGCACAGGAATGAAAATACTCAAATCATGCAAGAAAAGGCAAATATTTTAACGTCCTTAGTTTTTGCTAAGGAAAAAGTAGTTGATAAAAATATTTGCGCTAATATGCCTTAATTCACAAGCACAGAAAGTGACAAGCAAAATTTCAGAGCACCTAAGAGCTTAATCCTTGATTGTCTAGACTAGGAGTCCAATGTATGCCATATTTTCTATGCAAGTTATTGGACTGATGTATAACCACCTAATGGAGATACAGAAGGTACCGCCATTTCATTCGGCAATCATGATGATACGTATGGCTATCAGAAAAATTTCTTCATTGCCATACTACATATGTCAAAGCTGCTGATATTGTGTATTTTGTCAAGCAGTAAACTCGCTGTCAAAGCACACCTCAGAATGTATCCCTGGAGGACCAATTCAGTAACAAAGACCAAAAGAGCCAGATAACTAGCTCCCTAATAGATAGACTAAAAGAACAGCAAAGTTGGTCAGACTAAAGTTATCTGCTACAGGGGAGCACCTATTTAACCACTAAGCAAGTTTGCAAAGCACAGCTAAGAGACTTGGCAGCTGGCACAGCAGGGGGCACAAAGGTGGTCCAGAAACTGTTCCAGATAGAGGATAGGGACTGCTTAAGGCTGTGTGACAATGGCAGTGACATGCCACAGCACTGGGTGGAGCAAGTACCCCTGGTATGGCAGAGAGCTTGACTCAGACACAAAGACCTGGAGGGAGGATGAAGCTGCCCAGGTCTGGGGCTGCAGGGAGTGCCTGGGGCCTCTCCCTGGGATTGGGGGTGATGGTGGCATCACCTGTGAGAGACATGCTCTGGTTGAGGCACTGAGTCAGCAGGTGAAGGAGATATGGGAGGAGGGGAGCAGGCTGTGTAGCATCGAGGAGGATGAGCAGGAGGTGGACAGGGTCTTCACAGAGACTCTATAGAGGCGAGAGCCTGAGCCACATGATGCAAGGAAGGAGGGATGGCTAGCGGTTATGCTTGAATGAGAGCAGGATGGACGCACCCAAGTGTGCGGGGTGGAGCTGGAAGCTTGTGACTTCGGGCAGCAGGAGAAAGGCTCCTTCTCTACCTGCAGATTTGAATTTACAGAACCGGTAGAGTACCTTGGTAGCCAAAGAGGAGAAAGCAGCTCTGAGGGAGGCTTCAGAGCCAGCTGGGCCTGAACTGTTGTGGTGGGTCGACCTTGGCTAGCTGCCAGATGCCCACCCAGCTGCTCTCTCACTCCCCCTCCTCAACAGGACAGGGGAGAAAAATAAGACGAAAAAGCTCATGGGTCAAGATAAAGACAGGGAAATCACTTACCGATTACTGTCACAGGCAAAACAGACTCAACTTGGGGAAAAATTAAATTTTATTTTCTTGCCAATTAAAATAGAGTTGGATGGTGAGAAACAAAGACAAAAATTAAAGCAACATATTTTCCCCCAGCCCCCAGGCTCAACTTTACTCCTTCATTCCTGACTCCTCTACACCCACCTCCCCACTCCCCTGAGCAGTGCAGGGATATGGGGATTTGGGAGTTGCAGTCAGTTAATAACACTTTGTGTCTGCCACTCCTTCCTCCTCACACTTTTCCCCTGCTCCAGCATGGCTCCTCTCCACAAGCTGCAGGGAAATACCTGCTCCACTGTGGTCTCTTCCATGGGCTGCAGTGGAATATCTCCTCTGGCACCTGGAGCACCTCCACCTCCACCTCCTTCTCTGCCCTTGGTGTTCACANTCGCTGATTGGCTCAGCTCTGAGCCAATTGTGGCTCTGAGCTCTGTTGTGGAGCTGGCTGGAACCATCTGTGTCTGGCACAGGGCAGCCCCTGGTCTCTTCTCACAGAAGCCACCCCTGCAGTCCCACCCCTGGCTACCAAAACCTTGCCACGGTACACCCAATAGAACTATGCATTAGCACCAAGGGGGATCATTGGGTGACTGCAGTTGGAGTCTCCCACCTGCAGGGGACCTATCTGCTGACCAGACATAGGATCATGGAATAATTCAGGTTGGAAGGGACCTCAGAAGGTCCAACATCCTGCTCAGGTCTTGAAAACATACAAAGACAGAGACTGCACAACCCCTCTGGGCAACCTGCTCTACAGCTTGACTGACTTCATCGTGAAAAAGTTTTCTCCTCATATTCAGTCAGAGCCTCTCTTGTTTCAGCTTATGTCCATTGCCTCTCATCCTCCCACCATGCACCACTGTGAAGAGCCTGGTTCTGTCTTCTTGTAGGAAAGGATCTGTCACAGGAGGTTTGTTGTTTGCTGGAGGCCCAGATACAGCATACTACAGAGAGGCTGCCAAGGCTCGTCTAGTCCTTTGACCTGTTACCCCTTACTGTTCAGTTGTGTGGATGCTGGTAACGCTGCAAAAACAGAGACCTAGAGCAAATCATGAGTGACAACAGAGGTCTGGGAACAAGGGCGAAGCACATGGGAGCCCAGGTGTTCTTCTCGATACTGCAGGTGAAGGGAAAAGGCCCTGGTAGGAGCAGATGCATCCTATAAGTTAACACCTGGCTGCACAGCTAGTGTCCATGGGATCCTAATTGATTGATGAGGACTGCTGAGAAGTAACAAGAACCACCTGACAAAGTGGGGAGTCTTTGCCAACTTGGGGAGGAGGACTTTGAACTAGGTCTGACAGGTCACGATGACCAAAGCCTGAAGAGAAATAAAGGAACAGGGGCATGGAGAAAGTACCTAGGGGCATGGTTGCAGGGCTCTGTTCTCATTGGGATTACAGATGTGTGGGGGATAGGTCACATAAATGAAGTGCAGCCATGGATGGATGAAGCTCTTCAGAAAGGACAGGCTGGACAAGAGGCAGGGAGGGAGGGGTTGTGCTCTGTGCAAAGGAGTAGCTCAAACACACACAGCTTTGCCCTGGAGCAGGGGAGGAGCCAGTCAAGAGAATGTGAGTACAAATCAGAGAACAGACCAACACAGCTGATGCCTAGTTTTGGCTGGGATAGAGTTACATTTCTTCAAAGTAGCCTGTATGTGGCTATGTTTTGAATTTGTGCTGAAAACAGTGTTGATAACACAGGGATCTTTTAGTTATTGCCGAGCAGTGCTTACACAGCGTCAAGGCCTTTTCTGCTCCTCACACCACCCTGACAGCGAGTAGGCTGGGGGTGCACAAGAAGTTGGGAGGGGACACAGCTGGGACAGCTGACCCAAACAGACCAAAGGGATATCCCATTGCCGTATGACGTCACGCTCAGCAATAAAAGCTGGAGAAAGTGGGGGACATTTGGAGTTATGGGGTATATTTTCCCCAAGTAACTGTTATGTGTGATGGAGCCCTGCTTTCCTGGAAATGGCTAAACACCTGCCTGCCGATGGGAAGTAGTGAGTGAATTCCTTATTTTGCTTTCTGCTTGCGCGTGCAGTTTTTGCTTTACCTATTAAACTGTCTTTATCTCAACCCATGAGTTTTCTCACTTTTACCCTTCCGATTCTCCCCCCGTCCCACTGGGTGGGGAGTGAGCGAGCAGCTGTGTGGTGCTTAGTTGCCAGCTGGGATTAAACCATGACACTGGGGAGATGTCTGCTATAGACCACCTGATCAAGAGGAAGTAGAGGAAGCCTTCTTTACGCAACTGGAAAAAGCCCACGTGATCACAGGTCCTGGTACTCATGAGGGACTTTGACCACACCAATATCTGATGAAAAGGCAACATGAAAGGACAAAAAACGATCCAGGATTTTTTTGGAGCGTGTTGAATACAAGCTCTTGATGGAGATAACAAGCCAACTAGGGGAAGATGTTGGACCTGTCACCCACAAAGAACGAACAGGCTGGGGACATAAAGGTCAATGGCACCCTTGGCAGCAGCCACAATGAGGATGAAGTTGAAGATCCTGAAAGAAGTGAGCAAGACACATAGCAAAATTACAACCCTGGACTTCAGGAGAGCAGATTTTGGCTTGTTAAAGGGCCTGCTTGGCAGGATACAAAGAGAGACTGTCCTAAAGGGCAAAGGGCTCAGGAGAGCTGGCTGATCCTCAAAAAGACAACCTCCTTAAAGCACAAGAATAATCCACTCAGACATGCAGGAAGTCGAGCAAGCGTGGCAGAAGGCCAGCACAGATGAACAAGGGGATTCCTGACTGAGCTCAAAGACAAAAAGGAAGTACACAGAAGGTGGGAGCAGGGAATGGCTACCCAGGAGGAATATGGAGACGCATGCAAGGATTTAGTTAGGAAAGCCAAAGCTTGGCTGGAGTTGGAACTAGCAAGAAATGTAAAGGGCAACAAGAAGGGCTTCAGCATCAGCAAAAGAAAGGCTAAGGAAAACATGTGTCCACTGCTCACTGGAGCATGGAATCTAATAGCTAAGGACATCAAAAAGACTAAGGAACTCAGTGTCTGCCTTGCCTCAGTTTTTTACAGGTAAGGTTGGCCCCCAGGTCTCCCAGATCCCTGAGCCTAGTGGCAGATTCTGGGGCAGGGAAGTATTACTCACAGTAGAGGAAGACTGAGTTAGGGAGCACTTCAGCCAACTGGACGTACACAAGTCCATGGAACCAGACGAGATGACCCTGAGGGTTCCTGATGACTGGAAAAAGGCAAACGTCGCACCCATCTTCAAGAAGGAGAATCCAAGGAGATAAAGACTGGTCAAACTCACCTCAGAATCCGGGAAGGTTGGGGAGCAAATCCTCCTGGAAGCCATGTCCAGGCACACAAAGGAACTGGGCTAGCTCCAGTATGCCCATGTCTTTCTTGTACTGGGGAGACCAAAAGTGGACGCTACTCCAGATAAGGTCTCACAAGTGCCAAGACAAGAGGGGGAAAGGATCACTTCCCTGGAACTGCTGGCTGCACTGTTACTAATACAGCTCAGGATGCTGTTGGTCTCCTTTGCTGCAAGGGTGCACTGTTGGCTCATGTTCATCTTGTTGTCCACCAGGACCCCCAGGTCCTTTTCTGCAGAGCTGCTTCCTAGGCAGTCAGCCTCCAGCCTGTACTGTTGCAAGGGTTATTCCAGCCCAGGTGCAGGACTTGGCATTTGTTTTTGTTGAACTTCATGAGGTTCCTGTCAGCCCGTTTCTCCAGCCTACCCAGGTCCCTCGGAAAGTCAGCCCTGCCCTCCAGCACACTGACTGCTCCCCTCCAATTTGGTGTCATCTGCAAACTTGCCGAGAGCTCACTTTGTCCCCTCACCCAGGTTATTAATGAAGACATTAAACAGTATTGGCTCCAGTACTGATCCCTGAGGGACCCTGCTAGTTACTGGAAAACAACATCCCCTCCCCTCCCCTTGTCAACAGAACCAGTCACCGCATCATAGAATCATAGAATCGTTAATGTTGGAAGAGACCTTTAAGATCATTGAGTCCAACCATTAACCTAACCTGACAAAACCACTTCTAAACCATATCCCCAAGTACCACGTCTACCCTTTTTTTAAAAACCTCCAGGGATGGCGAATCCACCAGCTCCCTGGGCAGCCTATTCCAATGCTGGATAACCCTTTCAGTGAAAAACTTTTCCTAATATCCAACCTAAACCTCCCCTGGCTTAACTTGAACCCATTTCCTCTCATCCTATCACTTGTCACTAGGGAGAAGAGGTCAGCCCCCACCTCTCGCTACAACCTCCTTTCAGGTACTTGTAGAGAGTGATAAGGTCTCCCCTCAGCCTCCTCTTCTCCGGGCTAAACAACCCCAGTTCCCTCAGTCGTTCCTCATAAGACTTGTCCCCCAGACCCCTCACCAGCTTCGTTGCCCTTCTCTGGACACGCTCCAGCACCTCAATGTCTTTCTTGTAGCGAGGGGCCCAGAACTGAACACAGTACTCGAGATGGGGTCTCAAAAAGTCTTTTTCTCATAGAAAGCAATGAGGTTGGTAAGGCATGATTTGCCCTTGGTAAAGCCATTTTGGCTGCTCCCAATTACCTTCTTGTCCTTCATGTGTTTAGAAATGGCTTCTAAGAAGATTTGCTCCATAACCTTTCCAAGGACTGAGGTGAGGCTGGCTGGCCTGTAGTTCCTTGGATTCTCCTTCCCGCCCTTCTTGAAGATGGGTGTGACATCTGCCTTTTTTCCAGTCATGAGGAACCTCCTCCAATTGCCATGACCTTTCAAAGATGACAGAGAGCAGCCTCACAGTGACATTGGCCAGCTCCTTCAGCACCCTCAGATGCATGCCATCCAATCCCATGGGCTTGTGTATGTCCAAGTGGGTTAAGTGATTCCTAACTCTTTCTTCCTCTACTGTGGCTACTGCTTCACTCCCCCAGACTCTGCTAGGATGCTCAGGGACCTGGGAGGCCTGAGGGCAGACCTTACCAGTGAAAAATGAGGCAAAAAAGGCATCGAGTACCTCAGCCTTTTCCCCGTCACTTCTCACAAGGTCCCCTGCCCCATTGAACAATGAGCTCATGCTCTCCTTAGTCTTCATTTTGCTACTGATGTACTTAGAGAATACCTTTCTTGTTGCCCTTCACCTCCCTTGCTAGGTTCAACTCCAGCTGAGCTTTGGCTTTCCTGACTGCATTTCTACTTGCGCACGCAGCGTCTTTATATCCCTCCCAAGTAGCATGCCCCTGCTTCTACCTCCTGTGTATTTCCTTTTTGTGTCTGAGCGCAGTCGGGAGCTCCCTGTTCATCCATGCTGGCCTTTTGCCACACTTGCTCAACTTCCTGCACATTGCAAATGGACCGTTCTTGTGCTCTGAGGAGTTTGTCCTTGAAGATCAACCTGCTCTCCCAGGCGCCCTTGCCCTCCAGGGCAATTTCCCATGGGATCCTGCCAAGCTGATCTCTGAACAGGCCAAAATCTGCTCTTCTGAAGTCCAGGGCTGTAATTCTGCTGTTTGTCTTGATCACGCCTCTCAGGATCTTAAACTCCACAATCTCATGGTCGCTGCAGCCAAGGCTGCCCTCGACCTTCACACCATCAACCGGTTCTTCCTTGTTAGTGAGTAGCAGGTCCAACAGTGCATTTTCCCTAGTCGGTTCACTGATCACCCACATCGAGAAATAGTCTTCTATACGCTCCAGAAGTCTCCTGGATTGCTTGCGCCCTGCTGTATTGTCTTTCCAGCAGATACTGGGGTGGTTAAAGTCCCGCATGAGTACCAGGGCCTGTGACTGTGAAGCTTTCTCCAGCTGCCTAAAGAAGGCTTCATCTACCTCTTCTTCTTGATCAGGAGGTAGGTAGCAGACACCTAGTACAGCATCACCTGTGCCAGTCTGTCTTCTAATTCTTACCCACAAGCTTTCAACTGCTTTGTCACCTGTCCTAAGGTAAAGCTCCATGCATTCAAGCCGCTCCTTTGTGTAGAGCTCAACCCCTCCTCCTCGCCTGCCCACCCTATCTTTCCTGAAGAGCCTGTATCCCTCCATTGGAGCACTCCAATCAGGAGAGCTATCCCACCACATCTCCATAATCCCAGTGAGGTCATAGCTCTGCAACTGTGTACGGACTTCTAATTCCTCCTGCTTGTTCCCCATGCTACACGTATTTCTGTTCAGGCATTTAAGATGGGCCCCAAGTCGTGCTGCACGTGGGCAAGTGTGAGCCTCCCCTGTCATGCTGTCCCCCAGATATATTTGTTCTGCCCCTTGTGCCTTCACTTCTCTTCAGGCTACGGTAACCCTCCCCTGGCATACCTACTTTAAAGCCAGCCTCACTCAGTTAGCAAGCCTGTTTGCAAAAACACTCTTTCCCCACTTTGTCAGATGTATCCCATCCTTGCTCAGTAGCCCTCGCTCCTCAAAGAGGGTCCCATGGCTATAGGAGCCATGTGACATCAGCCGCACAGCTAGGTCTTGACCCACCGGATGAGTCCAGTTCTACCTGAGCCTTTCCTCCTCACTGGCAGTATTGAGGAGAATACCACCTGGGTCCCCATGCCCCAGAGTTCTGTAGTCACTTGTGAAATACTCCAGGTTACCCCTGGCCGTAACACTGGTGCCCACATGGAAGTGCAGGAAGGGGTAATAGTCTGAGGGCCAGGCAAGCCTTGGCAGTCCCTTTGCAACATCCCAGATCCTGGCCCCTGGCAAGCAAAAAACCTCCCGAGACATCAGTTTGGGTCAGCAGATAGGTGCCTCTGTCCCCCAGGGGAGGGGGTCTCCAATAACTGTCACTTTCCTTTTTCCCTTTGTGCAGACACAAGGTTTGGGCTCAACTGGCTCTGATGCATACCCTGAAGGGTCTTGTTTGTCCCCACCAGTGCCCAGGGCACTATACCCAGGGCAGTTGCAGGTCTGCAGTTGGAGCAGGAGCCTTTCTTCCATTTGCCAGAAGTCACAAGCTTCCAGCCTTCTCCATCTTGACAGCCACCCTCAGCTACCTGTTTGACCATGGTCTCTAGCTGTCTCTCCTTCCTAGCTGTGTGTGGCTCAGGCTGCTGTCTCTGCAGCATTTCTGCAAAGACCCTGTCAATCTCCTCATTGTCCTCCCTGATGATTTGCAGCCTGCTCACCTCTTCCTGCATCTCCTTCACCTGGTGACTCAGCACTTTGGCCAGAGCACATCTCTCACAGGAGATGCCACCACTGCCCCCAGTCCCACAGAGAGGCCCCAAGGCACTCTCTGCAGCCCCAGACCTGGGGAAGTGTCATCCTCCCAGCCTGCCCCAACTCTGTTTGGATCAAGGCCTCCAGTGTGCCAAGGGCATTATCACCAGTCAGTGCTGGGGAGTGTGCTCTGCTTCACGTTGAGACCGTTGCTGCACAATCTCCAAGCAGCCCCACACAGTCCTCAATATAAGTGCCTGTCCCCTCTCCACCACAGCCGTGTTAATAACTGCTGCAACAACTACCATGCCACTATCTGCTGCTCTCTGTGAGCCGGATCCTCCCTAATCAGGAGTCAGCCCTTCTGTGTGCAAACTGCCATGCAAACTGAGAGCAGCCCCTGCAGCGTCCCGGGTGCCCTGTACCACAAACTGCCCCTGCTAGTGGCCGCACCTCTGTTGGCAGCACTCTGGGCTGCTGCACTTCCTAAGGAGCAACTAAATAACAAAATCATTGCATGCTTTGTAGAGGCTAGGAATTTCTATGTGTTTGGAAGATGTCATCTTTTTCTTGTACTTGTAGATGCTCAGTATACCAAAAGAGTGATGACAGATGCACCAGTTGTAGCTGTTTATTGGTGGTGCATCAATCCAAAAATGTTAATGAGGCCCTAAGTTTTAGAAGCATGCTAAACAGGAAGAAAAAATGGAAGTGAAATTTACTAAGGTAACTTGACTGTTTTCTAAATTACTGGAGTTAGAAGAGCTAGCGAAATGAAAAAATCTGTTATTCTTGCTCTAAAGCAAGTTACTCTTGCTTTAGTACATATTCTAATATCCCTTCAGGGAGTCATTATTGACTTATATGAAATACAGCTTGACTAATTATTTGCCTGTCGACTTCATAAATTATGAACTGATGACAAATGTTCTTAAAAATATTATTTAAGATTATTTGCCAAATGTATATCTTTTAGTTTAATACATTGCCTAGGCACTCTCATTTTGGGGGGGGTCGTCTTTGAGCAAAGTTTTTTCTCAATCTGCTATATAAACTGTTGTTGGATTGAATGTCCTATCAAGCTGATCGGGGAACTTGCTGTTCACCCATTCCCCGAAGCTTCATTTCAGAGACAAATTGCAGTACTTATTTTGATGAGAATCGCCAGTTTTTTTAGGTTGAATACATATTTGTCTGAGGGATTATTTGTGACTCATTTCAGTAATGCTTTCATGATTTCTGGTGATGTAGGAGCTGACTACTGGGAAGAAGAATTTTTTAATAAGTAATACTGTGTTCAGTAAGGATTTAAAGTGTCTATTGTATTAATTTCCTTTGAATGTGCACAGTTTGTCCTTGTTTGTTCATATATAGACCTGGGGCTATATCCTGAATTTTCTATATCTGACATTCCTTTAGTACAACTTGGAAAGTTGGAACAGACCAGAAGGTGTTATCTTAATTGCAGAGGGAAGGGTATGCTGGAGAAAGTGGTACTATGTTGTGGGTATAGCTGCTTCCTTGCAGTAGCTGGCTATGAGAATGTAGCCTTACTGGTTATGAGCCCCTTGTAATGTTAACTTTAGTATAGTGTGTGTACCTCAAGAAACCACACCTTCTTGTAGCTTTTCTCTCCTTCTATAACAAAGTGGAGCACCTCAAGTATTGATTGTCTTCCAACTTATGTTATTCTTTTAAATCTTAATGAAGCAATAATGCTGGGTAGGGATGTACAAATAAGTTACTGTTAAGTCAGGTAGTGCAAGAACTTGAGCGTGTCAGTTATTTTTTGGTAATTCTCATTTTTTTGTCCCCAAAGACGGGCACCGTTGCAGATTAATTGACTTGCTCTAAGTTTGCACGTTTGCTGAGATTCTAGGAACTTGGTTTTTTGCTCATACCAGAAACAGGTATTTTTGCCCTGAGTATCATTACTGCTGAATACCGCACAGTGCTTTATACCTTTTAGATCGTTAGAGAAGCATGCTCGCAGCAGTCTCCTCTCTGGTGTTCTAGTTGCAGACTTAGATGTGGCATTACTAGCCATAGAATAGTCTATAGCCATAGAATAGTCTATAGCCATAGAATACTCCTGTAAGGAAGACCGATTTCAAAAAAATTACTTGGGCACAGAATAGAACACTAATTCATTGTAAAATAATGTTTTAAAATAACTCTGTGACAATTGGCTTAAGAATCTCCTAATCATTGAGTTACTGTTATTTAAAGGTGGATGTGCTGTGTGAAGGAATGGATGATTTTGTATATGGTGGTGGGTGCATGGGTTTCCCCATCCTTCTGCATTACCCACCAAGTACACCCGGGTCCTTGAGCGAAGACAATCCCACAAATGGGTTTCCCTTTTCCCAAGGGAGGAGCAACCCACACTGCCTTTCCCAGCCACTTCCCTACATGCACTATGGAGACCTTATCTCCTCCCACGATATGTAGGGGCTGTGTTTGGGCAAGACCAGGTCGGTTGTCAGATCCTCTGGTGTTAAGCAGCCAAGCGGCTTCTGCTAATTTTACATCCCAGTGCTTCTGTTCCCCAGCACCCAATGCTCTCAGCATAGTCTTTAACAGTCCATTATATCGTTCAATCTTTCTGGAGGTTTGTGGGTGATAGGGGATGTGATACACTCAGTCAATGCCGTGTTTCTCAGCCCAGGAGTCTATGAAGTTGTTTTGAAAATGAGTCCCGTTGTCCGACTCAGTTCTTTCTGGGGTGTCCTGTTGCCACAGAATGGGCCTTTCAAGGCCCAGGATGGTGTTTTGAGCGGTGGCATGGTTTACAGGGTATGTTTCTAGCCACCCAGTAGTTGCTTCCACGCAGCGCTTGCCTTGGCAAGTTTGTGGCAAGTATAGTCAATCTACCAGGCCTCACCATATCGATATCCCAGCCACCGCCCACTATTCCAGGGACACTTTACTTGTGTGGCTCACTTCATTGAGGCGCATGTTTTGCATTCATGGGTGACCTGTGTGATGGCCTCAGTAGTCAGGTCCACCCCTCAATCACGAGCCCATCTGTACGTTGCAACTCTCCCTAGATGTCCTGATGTTTCATGGGCCCTCCAAGCTATGAATAGCTCACTCTTATTTTCCCAGTCCAGGTCCACCTGAGCCACTCCAATTTTGGCAGCCTGGTCTACCTGCTTGTTGTTTTGATGTTCTTCAGTGATGCGGTTCTTGGGCACGTGAGCAGCTACGTGATGTGCCTTTACAGCAAGTTTTTTCTACCCAGGCAGCGATGTCTTGCCACAGTGCAGCAGCCCAGATGGGTTTACTTCTGCGCTGCCAGTTGGTCTGTTTCCATTGCTGTAGCCACCCCCACAGGGCATTTGCCACCATCCATGAGTCTGTATAGAGACAGAGTACTGGCCACTTTTATCATTCAGCAATCTCTAGGGCCACCTGGATGACTTTCACTTCTGTAGACTGACTCAACTCGCCTTCTTCGACGGCTTCAACAACTTGTGTCATTGCTTTCCACTTCCAATGGTTTCCTACAACACAACAGGATCCGTCGGTAAACAGAGCATATTGCCTTTCACCTTCTGATAACTCATTATATGGTGGCGCCTCTTGGGCCCGAGTCACCTCCTCAAGCGATGCTCAAAAATCTTTGCCTTCTGGCCAGTCCACAATCTCTTCCAGGATTCCTGGGCAGCTGGGGTTCCCCATTCGAGCCCGTTGCATGATCATCGCTACCCACTAACTCCATGTAGCATCGGTTGCGTCATGGGGATGTTTCCTTTGAACATCCAGTGTAGCACAGGCAATCACGGTTGTCAAACCAGGACAGCGGTGCCAAGAGGAGCTGTGCTTCTGTACCAACAACTTCTGAAGTGGATGGAATCTTATTGATCGCATCCCTTGGGTCTGTGGCAACGTCCATATTGCCATTTTATTCCCCCAAACTGGATGTCTTGTGCAGGTCCTTTGACCTTGCTTTGTCTTATGGTAAAACCAGCTTTCAGAAGAATCTGGATTATCTTTTCCCTTTCTCAAACACTTCCTTCGCTGTGTTGCCCCACACGATGATGTCATCAATGTATTGCAGGTGCTCAGGGGCTTCACCCTGTTCCGGTGTAGTCTGGATCAGTCCGTGACAAATGGTAGGGCTGTGTTTCCACCCCTGGGGCAGTCGATTCCAGGTGTACCGGACACCCCTCCACGTGAAAGCAAACTGTGGCCTGCACTCTGCTGCCAAAGGGATCAAGAAAACCGCATTGTCAATATCAGTTGTGGCATACCACTTGGCTGCCTTCAACTCTAGTTCATATAAGAGTTCTAGCACGTCCCGTACAGCAGCACTCAGTGGCAGTGTGACTTTGTTCAGGCCCTGATAGTCCACTGTTAACCTCCACCCTCCGTCAGACTTTTGCACTGGCCATATGGGACTACTAAAGGGTGAGCGAGTCTTGCTGATCACCCCTTTGCTGTCCAGTTGACAAATTAACTCATGGATGGGAACCAGGGAGTCTTGGATGATGTGATATTGCTGCTGGCGCACCGTCATGGTAGCCATCGGCATCTGCTGTTCTTTGATGCACAGCAACCCCACAACAGAGGGATCCTCCAAATGGCTGGGCAAGGTAGACAGCTGTTTAGTCTTCTCTCTAACAGCTACATGAAAGGCCCACTGGTATCCTTTTGTGTCCTTGAAGTACCCTCTCCTGAGGTAGCCTATGCCAAGGATGCATGGAGCCTCCGGGACGGTAACAATGGTGTACTTTTGCCACTTGTTCCCTGTTAGGCTCACCTCAGCCTCCAACACAGACAACAATTGGGATCCCCCTGTCAGTCCAGAAATCCAGATGTGTTCCGCCCCCTTGTACCCCGATGGCATTAGGGTACACTGCACTAGTGTCCACGCAGAGCCTTATACTCCCCTGGGTCTGATGTGCCAGGCCATCAAATCCATACAGTCCAGTACACTCAGTCATCCCTTTCCTCTGCCTGGCTGAAGGCAGGGACCCTCTATTCCCCGTTGGAGTATTCGCTATCTGACCCCTGCGGTGTCAGACCAGAAGTCCTTTCACCAAAATCAACAGGAGAGGCGTTCTCAGTCGTCCTTCTGCATCTGGGGGATTGCTGATTGCCAGTTGCTTTCTACCATCTCAACAGCACCTGGAACAAAAGCCTTCTTGGATGGCCTCTTCTTAGCAGCTGTCTTCCCCCACAAGTCACATACGTGGGCTTCTAGCTTTGTGGTGGGCTCACCATCCCACTTCCTCATGTCCTCCCCCTGGTCACGCAGGATGATCCAGAGGGTGCTACGCAGCACGCACCTGTGGCTCCCTTTCCCTCTGGCTGGGAGAGGCTGGCTCCGTGGGGGGCCCCTGACAGCTGAGACACTGGCCTGTCGGGATGAGGAGGATGAGAGATTCTCTTCAAAATGCTGGAGCTGGTGGGACAGTCTCTCCGCAGTTGGTATACTGAAGTCTGGCCAGTCCATCATCGCCAGGGTGTTGGAGTACAACACTGGTGCATTCCGGACAAACCTCCTCCACATGGCCTGTGTACACTGGATGTCATCCAGATCTTTGGAGACCCGGCTGCTGTCCAGGTCACTGTAGACAACTTCCACCACCATTAATTCTCTCAGATACCGGATGCCTTCCTCAGTAATGGTCCACTTCCCTCGGTAATTTACAAGATCATCCTTGAGGGGATATCTCACCTTCACGCTCGACAGGAGCCACCTCCAGAGGCTGAGAATTGTTGCCTCTCTTCCGATTTCTTTGTCAATTCGCCAGCCCCTAGCTAGGGATACCAGCTGCTGGGCTTCCTTACCCTCCAATTCCTGACCGTTGGTCCCAGTACCCCTGCATCAGAGCAATCAGGCAGCAATTCGCTCGCCTGGCTGAAGGCCGTAATCTTTCCGCAGATCTCGAAGTTCACTCAGGGTTAGGGACCATGTGGTTTCTGCCTCTTGGGTGAAGTCTGTCACTTCCTCCTCCTGTTTCTTTGTTGAAGATCCAGCTTCCTGATCAGACCCTTCCTCCTCCTCCTCCCTTACTGATCAGTGGTATGGACCTGTCAACCTCCACATCCAGTGTTTCTTTTCGACTACTGGGGCGATTACTTGTAGTTGGGGTTTGGGTCCCTGTCTCAACCATTGTGTCCTCAGATGCAGAGGCCCTCCTTCCCGATGGTGCTGAACAGAGGCTTAATAGGGACAGGCCAAGCCCCAATACAGTGCTAGGAGCTGCTGTGTCTCATTGGGGTAGGCAAGGCACCCTTCTGTCAAGTGGCGCACCAATTCAACAGGATTACATGCCTGTCCAGGTGTAAAATCCCAGGCTATCAGAGGTGATAACCACCTTAGGCATCTGCCCAAATCCTCCCACACACCCTGCCACTCAGGGATCGACTGTCTCAGGGCATGTCGACCACCATTGCAGGGGGGGGTTGGACTAGATGATCTTTAAAGGTCCCTTCCAATCCAAATTATTCTATGATTCTATGTTTCTCTGTGGCCTCACCAACAAGTTGTTTCCCCTTATGCCAGGATGAAACCAGGTTCCACATACTCGACAAAAAGCCAGTGATGTTGGTTAGATAACAGAATCAAACAGCTTACATGAGGATGTACAAGAACCTCAGGAGCCCATGCAACAGAGCCAGCTGCATCAATCCCAGAGGAGAAGAGGGAGATGTAATCCCGCATTCTCCCCACAAGGTAGCCCACCCAGCACAGGAATGACATCAATTACCAGGGCCATATGCCAGCCCAAGTACATGGCCGTTGCTTTTATCAAAATGTTTCCAGGCACAGCAAAATAGAGAAATAAGCAGCATAGCAAACAGCAAGAGTCAAAAGCAGCCACTAACAAGCCCTAAACTCTATTATACAGTAAAGAGAACAAGCTCTGTGACCAACAGAGAAGCCTGCCAATTAACAGCTACAACAGCTATAGCACACTCAGATCAAAACTGTCGTTACCTCATGCCCCATGTTGGGTGCCAAAAAGGGCTGTGGTGGGTTGATCCCGGCCAGCAGCCTCTTGCTCACTCCCCTCTCCCGTGGGATGGGGAGAGAAACAGAAGGAAGGCGAGAAGATTTCTAGATCAAGATAAAGACAGTTAAATAGGGAAAGCAAAAGCCATGTGCACAAGCAAAGCAAAAAGAGGAATTTATTTGCTACTTCCCATTGCCACTTCCTGGAAAACGGGGCCTCAGCACGCGTAATGGTTGCTTGGGAAGAAAAATGCCATAGCCACGAACCTGTGGAGAGCCCATGCTGGGGCAAGCTCCCGGCAGGAACTGCAGCCTGCAGAGAGGAGCCCATGCAGGAGCAGGTTTTCCTGCCCAGAACTGTGGCCCCTGGAGGACCCATGCTGGATCAGTGAGGAGGAAGGAGCGGCAGAGACAAAGAACTGACCGCAACCCTATATTCCCCCTACCCCCCTGTGCTGCTCGGCGTGGGAGGAGGTAGAATAGTTGGGAATGAAAAGGGTGATGTTGAGTCTGGGAAGAAGGGGGATTAGGGGGAAGGTGGTTTAGTTTTTGTCTTTGTTTCTCACCATCCTACTCTATTATAATTGGCAATAAAATAAATTAATTTTCCCCAAGTCGAGTCTGTTTTGCCCGTGACGGTAATTGGTAAGTGATCTCCCTGTCCTTATTTCGACCCATGAGCTTTTCTATCTTATTTTCTCCCCCCATCCAGTTGAAGAGGCAGAGTGAGAGAGTCTGGTAGCCAGCCAAGGTGAACCCACCACCAAATGTAATCTCTCTTGCTCATTACTTTCAAATCTTGGCTTAGATGGATAAGGAACTGGCTGGATGGCTGCATCCAAAGAGTTATAGTCAACGGCTCGATGTCCAAAAGGAAAACGGTAATGAGTGGTGTTCCTCAAGGGTCTGTACTGGGACCAATACTATTTAATATCTTCATCCATGACATGGATAGTGGAATGGAGTGCACCCTCAGCAAGTTTGCAGATGACACCAAGCTGAGTGATGCAGTTGATTCGCTAGAGGGAAGGGATGCCATCCAGAGGGACCTTGACAGGCTTGAGAAATTACCCATATTGGATAATCTGATCTTGTAGAAGTACCTTGGGGGCAGTGTCAAAGCAGAACTTCTTAACTGGGCTCTGTCCAAGTTGACTCCTATAGCACTACTGAAGCCTCTCTGCACTGGGATATCCAGTGTTGCAGATTTCAGGAGGGTTCATATGCTCAGACACGATGCCAGCAACATTTTGTGTATTCTCAAATAAGTTTACCCCTGAACCAGAAATGGCTTCCTGTGGAAAGATAAAGCCAACTGGAAATTTGAAGCAACGGGGAGATTTTCTAGTTTTACCCTATTTATTTCTTTGCAAACTTGCTGTGTTGTCCATTAGAACAAAATGGAGAAGCAATCATAAAAGTACGGATCCTTGAGGGACACCACTCGTTTACTGGTTTCCACTTGGACATTGAGCCGTTGACTACAACTCTTTGGATGTGGCCATCCAGCCAGTTCCTTATCCATCTCAGAGTCCATCTGTCAAGCCCATCTCTCTCCAATTTAGCGACAAGGATGTTGTGGGGGACCGTGTCAAAGGCCTTACAGAAGTCCAGGTAGATGACATCCGTAGCTCTTCTCCTGTCCACCGAAGCAATCACTCCATTGTAGAAGGCCACTTTGCACGATTTGCCCTTGGTGAAGTCATGTTGGCTGTCCCTCATCACCTCCCTGTGTTCCATATGCTTCATCATAACTTCCAGGAGGATCTGTTCCATCATTTTTACCGGGCACGGAGGTGAGGCTGACTGGTTGGTAGTTTCCAGGGCCCTCCTATTTACCCTTTTTAAAAATGGGTGTGATGTTTCCCTTTTCTCCTGAGGAGAGAAATCTGGACTCCACACGATCCAATGTGAATCATACAGAAGCCGCTTTATTGATTTACTACTGTCCCTTATATACAATCTATCTATCCCTGCACACGTTCATGCATTAGATGATTGGTTAACATCCTTCTACACGCGAAGAACAGGCGAAGCTGTCTTGTTGTTGGTTGGTTCTTCGGCACCCTGTTTATCTGACTCCTCTCCGGCTCTTCCTTATTTTGCTGTGAAGCAACCACCGTTGTCTCTGTTTTTCTCTCCTCAAGATTACTTCAAGGACGAGGTTTAGTCAGTCCACCTCCTCGTATGGCTGGTTCAGTTTTCTGCTAAATACATTCCCACATTCTCCAGTCACTTGGGACTTTGCCCTACTGCCATAACTTTTCAAATATGATGGGGAGTGACTTGGCAGCTACATCAGCCAATTCCTTCAGGACGCTGGGATGCATCTCGTCGTGTCCCATGGACTTGTGTACGTTCCCCAGGTGGTCTCGAACCTGATCTTCTCCTATGATGGGTAGGGACTTCATTCCCCCAGTGCCTGCCTTGAGATTCAGGGACTCGAGAGATGTGGGAAGAGAGATTACCATTGAAAATTGAGGCAAAAAAATTGTTGAGTACCTCTGCCTTCACATGTCAGTTGTCACCAGATCCCCTGTCCTATTTATCAGGGGGGTACAATTTCTTTTGTCTTCCTTTTCTGGCCAACGTACCTGTAGAAACCCTTCTTGTTATTCTTCACATCCCTTGGAAAGACCCTGATTAAGAAATTGTCCTCGACGCACTCCAAGAGTCTCCTGGACCGCTTACAGCTTGCTGTGCTGCTCTTCTGTGTCAGGGTGATTGAAGTCCCCCAGTGGGATCAGAGCCTGCGAGCATGTTGCTTCCCGTAGTTGAAGTAAGAATGCGTTGTCAACAGGCTCCCTTTGATCAGGTGGCCTGCAGTAAACACCAGCCACGAGGTTTCCTTTGTTGGCTTGGCCCCTAATTTTTACCCATAAGCTCTCAACCTGTTCATCACTGTTTTTCAGACAGCTCTGTGCAGTCAATCCATTCATTTAAACAGAGGGCAACCCCCTCCCCTCCTTCCTTGCCTGTCCCTTCTGAACAGTTTATAACCATCGATTGCAGTGCTCCAGTTGTGCAATTCGTCCCACCACGTTTCAGTGGCAACAATGAGATCATAGCTTTCTAGCTGCACAGTGGCTTCCAGCTCCTCCTGCTTGTTACTCGTGCTGTGTGCATTGGTATAGAGGCTCTTCACCTGGGCTACCTACCTTGCCACCTTTTTAGAGGAACACAACCTAATTCCTTTGAGGCATTTTACAGGTGTTTCCCTGTTTGTTCCTAATACAACAGCAGCCCCTGGCTCCTCTCTGATGCTCAAAACTGCATCCCCTCCCCCCACTAAATCTAGTTTAAAGCTCTCCGTATCAATGGCTGCCTTTAAACTTAAAGTGTCCACGTTGGTTTACCAATTCAAATTATATTCTTAACAGAGTTACAGATTAAAAAGGCTTTGTTGTTATACCAGTGATTAACATTCTTCTTCTGAATGCCTTTGTTTTTCTTTGAACCCCTCTGCTATTGTCTACGTCTTTAGTTCATCAGGTATAAATAGGATGGTATATAAAATAACTGTGATATAGTCCTCAAGGGCTTATAATTATTTGCCTTTATTCTCTACAAGGCTGGGAAGTCTATTGTCCAAGTGTGAGCATCACAGTATAGAAAGATGCATTTGGGAGGAATGATCACAGGAGACTTACTTTCTGGCTCTAATGTTTTTTGGCTTGAATAACATGACTTCTTTGTCATCTTTGTAGCTAGTCTCAAGAAGTAGCTGCAGATGGGGAAACCTCAATAATGCCTGTGTCTCAACTGCATTTTCAGGAGGAGGAAGTTGCTAATTGCTTTAAGCTAGAACTAATTGAAATGCCTACGGTTACATAGGGATGTTTTCCTGAGGTTTCCTTACAGAAATACCCACTCCCTATGTTTAAAATAGGTCAACAGACTGACTTAAAACAAGGTGGAGCTTTCATTTGTTTATTATATGTTTATCTTTTAAAAGGGTATACTTTTAATATTGTGGCAGTTGAGAATAAAAATTTAAATTGGATGCCGGGATTTTACATGGGGGAAAAAAAGGAAAGGGTTGAATTTTTTGATAGTTTTTTTTTTCAAGGAAGCGTGTGAAAAGTAAGAAGAAGTAGTCTCAATATGATATATACTTTATGCATTATGTTCTTACCTTTCACCCTCTAACTCTCGGTAAATTTTTTAGTTTAGGAACTGCTTTCATTTGTACTTCAGATTTACTTAATGATTGCTTCAGTTTAAATACAGATAATTAATATCATCCATGTTGTTCTGTTTATAGATGCTGGTCTTTGGGTGTAGTAAGAATAAATAACCATCTGTCACTGTCTTGCTGCTTGGTTAAGGCTATAAATTAAACCATACGCATCTGTGGCAAATTAAACTGCCCTCATTTTAAAAAACTGTAAACACATAATACAGCCCCTGAAGCAATTCAACCTGATAAATTTATCCCAGAAAAGAGTTTTATAATTGTTCTGTCTATGTATCAGTACAGAGCTTGCTTATTAAACGTTTTGGAAATGCACAATTCTCTTTTATGCATCATAGTGTGGTAAAACAAGTTTGTTCGTGCCCCGAGGTTGGCTGCTATGTTAATGTGTTACCTTTTGGGGTTCAATTTTTCTGGGTTTTTGTTTCTTTGTTGTTTGGTCGGGTTTGGGTTTTTTTTAAAAGGACATTTAGATGGTCTTTAGAAGGTAAATTTCCTCCTTTGTGTAAAAAAAATAGAAGAAAATGATGTGTTGCAAATAAAGTAAAATTAAAAATACATCTGTGAAACAGTCCTGTTAAAATATTATTTCCAAAATGAGCGTGAAAAGTAGTTCCCCCAAATTGATTTTACAGCAATTGAACCTATTCTGAGCATTTTTAGAATTTACTTTAAATTTTTCATCTTAGAGTCCTCTTTCATATGCCTTATCTTCTTCGCTGCTCCATAGCAGTTCTATTGCAATAATGTTTTCTTATATTTGGTGTGCAGTGTACAAAGGTGTTCCTTAAGTGGGGTTTTTTGATACTATTTTAATCCAGTTAATATTTCAAAGAAAATAACTGTTTCTACACTACAGTTTTTAAAACAATGTCTGTGTAACTGAAGCGATGTATACCTCAGTGGTTTAACTGAAATAACAGGAAAAACCTTGTGTTGTTGAAGTAATATGTATTTAATTAGTTGAAGGCTAGAGAAAATGTGTTAGGATAATAAGTGAATGAAACATGCTCTACAATAGAGTAGTTACATAACTTACTACCAGCACTAATGTGAGCACAGAAAGGAAGAGAGTCATGAGACTTCCGTTTCTCACAGTTGAAAGATTTATGGAAACACCAGTCTCAATTGGTTATGATAGCAGCCTTGTTAGACTTGGCGAGCCCTTCTCCCTCCCCCCTTCTTTCTCAAACATTGAAGGATTCAGCAGCAGTGCAGGTCAAAAAGAATCAGGGTTAAGTAATAATTCCAATTTAGAAGTCCAGGGAAATCTTAAAATCTGGTTGTGGGCTAATATTTTAAGTATACGTGCTTATTTTAGTCATAAGGAACAATTCCATGAAGCAAGAAAAAGTTCCGTGGAAAGAGAGATTAATCTAATGTGTAGGTTTAAAAAAAAAAAAAAAAAGGCAGTCTCAACTTTTATTTTTTACAAATTGTGTTCATAACAGATCTTATTAAGAGTAGAGGAATTAAATACTTAAAGCACAACACTTGAATGGCTGAACATTGCTCTAACTTACCCAAGCCCAAAACAGTTGAAATCAGCAGTGTAGAATTTTTTTTTTCACTGACAGTTAAGTAGCTTAGTCAGTTTTCCTTCCTGTTCTTACCAGGATTATAGAAAATAAATATTCATTATCAAATTTTCCTTTTAGATAAACGAATTGGTGGATGCCCGTGATGTCAGCATTGGAGCCTGGTTTGAAGCTCATATAGAAAACGTTACTCGAGCAACAAAAGGACAGAAGAATGGTAAAGCTCAAGTAAAGAGTGGCAATTCTTACAAAAGGACTAATGGAAACTTAAGTCAAGATCATTCTAGAGAGAATGCAAGTTATTTGGACAGTACACCATCCACATCTTACTCAGACTGCATGGACACTGATGAAGAAGCTATTTATCATATCAAGTATGATGAGTAAGTGCTTTTGATATTATTTTGAGGACATCATATGTTATGATTCAGTGTGTATAAACAAAGAATTTTGTTGAAGAAACTTGGAATCAAAAAGAGCAAGTTCAATATTGTAACCAAGGAAAGACATATTAAAAAGCCATGAAGTCTTTCAGTCATATATAATGAATATCCTGAGAGTAATGAGGTTGTTTTTCTTTTATTCACAAATTCCTGTGAAGTATTAACTTTATCTTGACTTTATGAAACTCAGAATCCTTATCTCTAAGGAAAGGAAACTATGCATTGGATTTTTCTGTACTTGTTTTTCTATGTAAAATATAAGTTAATATTTTGTTTAAAAACTACTCTGCTCATATTCAGTTCCTTCCATTGAAGTGTAAACAAGTGCTTCATGGAAGCAAATTCTGGTGCTTGAATTGTTTATATTTTCTTTTAAAAGTAATATTTATGCCTGAGATGACAGGTTTGCATTTCATGCAGAGGTTTCTTGTAGAGGACCTGGTGACTGGGAACAAAATCAGTTCTGAGCTGCAGTGAGGGTACAAAGGGTTTTTTTATTTTTTAAGTCTGTGGTACAAGCAAATTTCAGAACCTATGACAGATGTGCTAGAGTAGAGGCTTTGTGCCATAAATTCAGTGGGATTTTGCACTGATGCATTCACACAAATTGGATCCTAGTTTTTTAATCATAGGATCATAGAATCACCTAGGTTGGAAGGGACCTTTAAGATCAAGTCCAACCATAAATCTAACACTGCCAAAGGAGGCTGAGGGGAGACCTTATCACTCTCTACAAGTACCTGAAAGGAGGTTGTAGAGAGATGGGGACTGACCTCTTCTCCCTAGTGACAAGTGACAGGATGAGAGGAAATGGGTTCAAGTTAAGCCAGGTGAGGTTTAGGTTGTATATTAGGAAAATTTTTTTTTCACTGAAAGGGTTATCCAACATTGGAATAGGCTGCCCAGGGAGGTGGTGGATTCGCCATCCCCGGAGGTGTTTAAAAAGAGGGTAGGCGTGGTACTTGGGGATACAGTTTAGAAGTGGTTTTGTCAGGTTAGGTTAATGGTTGGACTTGATGATCTTAAAGGTCCCTTCCAACCTTAACCTTAACCTTAACCTTCCAACCTATGATTCT
>VZSZ01003691.1:0-13678 GCA_013398815.1 Ibidorhyncha struthersii
TATGTGGAAACATGTCAGCAGTTACAAAAGGGGAGAGAAATAAATGTGGCTGCTGGGAGGTTTCTTTCCATGGAATGAAATGACTTTATCCCTCCTTGAAAGTCTTTTTCACAGTGAGATAATCATACTTGAGACCAGTAGCTGCAAGCCAGGGCCCACTTGTATAAAGGACTACCCGATATTTGTCTTGTTTACTGTACCTCCTTTGTAAAATTAGGAGATTTATCCATTGACTTTAATTGAAGCGTGTCTATTTGTAATGGCTCAAGATCGGCTCTATTGTTCTCTGCAATAAGATGTGAAAATTGAGTCTTTCTAGCTTTATTCAATGTATTCTGTTTTAAAAATCACATTGTACTGGGGTCTGGTTTAGAACCTTTTTATGTCATTACAACCTCACTAATGGAAGGCTTAAAGGTACCGTTGGATTTTCCAGCTGAAGTACAGTAGAAGACACATTAAGATTTCTCACCAATTTTCACTTGATGGAAGAAACACAGTGGGAAAATGTGCTAATAGCAGCATTTACCAGAAGTAATTTCTGTTTATTAATACATCTTGTCAAGCCGCACAAGCTAAGCAGGGTAGGGAATGTTCAGTACTTTTGTGAGAGACCTTTCTGGTAGGGGTCAGGGATATACTACGGAGGAAATGGTGCGTAAGTGGTAGCAATCTACCTTGTCATTATTGTTAATTTGTATCACATTATGATGATGTCTCTTATATGGGGAATAGATACAACTCTCATTTGCTTCCCTGTTTTCTTAAACACTTAACAGAATTTTACAATGCAGTGCATTCTACCTTCCTATGTAGCAACAGGAACTGAGTCTGGATGTAGATGTCAATGTTAGTCAGAAGTTTTTAGTACAACCATTTTTCACTAGAATGTGCAGAATCAGAAGACGTGGAACTTTTCTGCAATGAGAGCACTTTTGCTGAAGGTTTCCTGAAAGTTTCTTAAGTCCCATATGAAATTTTGTGCAATTTCTTTTTTCTTTTCCTTCAGTCCCTGCTGGAAAACTGCAACCAGCATCTGGTTACAGTACCTGGACAGAACATGTCTTCGTTCCACTTATCACACTTTGAAACGAAATAGTGAGAGCCCATGTCTTCACATCTAATGCTTGTGAGAAAGAGCAGCTAGAGACATACTCTGAGACTAGTGATTTCTATTTATTCATTCAAGGTGGGTCCCAAAAAAAACAAAGATTTTCTTCTGTTTCTGCTTTCTGAGAGAGTGATTCTCCTCATTTTCTTCATAATTATTTGCTTTTATGCTGGAGACAGATACTGCCACAACGTATAAATTTCTGAATAAAGTCATAGAATCATAGAATGGGTTAGGTTGAAAGGGACCTTAAAGATCCCTTGGTTGGGGATGGTTCCAACCCCCCCGCCTTTGTTTCTTTCTGATGCAAGAGGAGAAATTATAAAATTGTGAATATTCCCCAAAGAAAGCTATTTTCTGCCTTGCTCTGTCACCACCAACTCCAACACATTTTGGCTACAGTCTGCTCTTACTTTACAATGACAGAGGGTACAAAGCTATATGAACAAGCCTTTCTTTTTTTCTGCAGTCCAAGCAACAAAACTAGCTCTCCTATTTCAATCCCTATAAATGTTATTTTTTTTAAATTTTGGTTCATTTTCCTCTTGAGACTTATTTTAACATGTTTCCCTAGTAGTTTTGTGCATTAATCTTTGTTAACAAGGAGATGAGGGATCTGACTGGGACCCTGTGGAAGGAGAGAAAGACCATGACTTTCCCAGCAGGAAAGTGTGGATACCCAGGCATGAAATGGGATGCCAGACAGGGAGAGTCAGAACTGACAGGGGCAAATAGGAGATGGACAGTCCTGGCAGGAGGTGGAAGTAATTTTTCAGGGGACCACAGAAGCCTGGGCAGTGCTTTCTGCAGCTGGGTCTTTAACTAGGACCAAGTCAACACAGGATGACAGAAAGATCCATCTGTAACAATTCAATGGACAAGGAGGAGTTCCCAGTTTCTCTTCTAGCTATCCTAGTAACTTGAGTTTTCTCTGGTTAAAATTTACGTGTTCTGTGGTTTTCTGTGTTTGGTTTTCATTGTAATAATAAGCTTTAATTTAAAAGACTTGAGGCTTTTAAGACTCTGCCTTACTGCTGCTTACCACTCTTTCCTGTGGAATTCAGCTTCAGTAGGTGAACAAAACACATGTGACTTTAGCAAAAAACAGGGTAAAAAGGAATGTTGTATCAGCAGCCTAATGTATGCAATAGGTTGTTGTACAGTAAGCTTCTGTATTTTTCTAGTACATCCGAAGGAATTTAACGCAGAGAATTAAAATTTAGCTTCCCTTCATTTTGCAACCATCACTCAATAAATAATACATCATAACACCTAAAAAATTAATAATTGCAGCTCACAGAATTTGCAGCATTCCTTCTTGAAATGGTGTGGTAACGTTCTTATTCTATATCTTACAGGGTATAACAATGTAAAAATGGCTGTACTGGGTCAGAACAAAGTTGTCTTTAGGCTGTTATCCTACCAGTGAATCTAGCCAGTAATAGTTGTTTTGGGAAGAATATATGAACAAAATAAAGGATAACACTTCTGCTTGAAAGTCTTCACATCCTCCAGCAATATGAAGTGGATATCGTGGGGTGAACTCTTTGAGTTTATTAGAAGCAGTTTTAAAAAAATCCAAGTTCTTAAACCAGCAATACACTTTGCCATTTACCACGTCATGGGACAATCATACAGTTAGCTATATTCAGTGTGCAAAAATATTTTACTGTTAGATAATATTAACTTGTATCTCTATTTATCTTCCCTGTAGTCTTAAAATTCCACAAAATTCTGTAATACCCTGCATTAGACGTCACTCTTCCCATTCATCTTTTTGACCAAAATATATACTTCTCATATACTTGACACGTATGGTAGACATAACCTTCAGACACTACGGATGTTCAGTGTTCAGATCTAACACAACAGATGCCTCAGTGATGGGAAATGGGTAATCCCATGGATTTCAGTATAATGCACGTCATTCACATACTCTTCCAGGTAAGAGTTTTGGTCTCCATCTAATCAAGTTAGTTACATGTCATCATGGAATACTGCTGATTTGGATGATCTTTTCTCCACTGACATCAAACAACCTCTCTCACCTTTGACATGGTAGCTTTTGTTTGGCAATTTTGGTTCATGCTGATGTGAAGCACTTGAATGAGACAATGTTATTTCATCACTCTGACTCTTTTTTTGATTCAGGCAACTACTGCTGTCAGTTATTTATTCTAAAATGTACTGTGATCTAAATGCAGCATGCATAGATAAAATAAATACAAATAAAACAGAGGAAATATTCTGTGTACTCAAATCACATAGTCCTGTGTGACCTGGAAAGCTGTCGTCTGATAGAGGTGTTTGCTATCTCATAAGATTTCTTAGTAAGGAATAGGGAAAAAGATAACAATGCAGTACCTCAGAAGTGCAACACATTATGTTCAAAACAGCAAAGGCTGCAGATGGGCTAGCTTTAACTGCATGAATTGTATAGGACGCTCTCTCAGATTCTTGGTTAGTTTTTCTTTTTTCCCCTACACAAATATATCATAAACTACAGTCATTCACATTACCGTGGTTATTACAAAGTAGTGTTTTCCATATGGAAACTTCTCCCTGGAAAGTAAGAGGCTCTTTATAAACTGTTTGAGACCAAAAAAAACCCCACATAGTATTTTTACAAAGCAAGCATTTATTTCCATCACTGACATTAGCTGAAGACCTGATTATAAATGTTATCTATATAAAAATATCATCCATTAAATTAACATTTTACACACCTGAAATTGAGAATACAGGGGAAAATTCTCCAAAAGAACCTTCTGAGTCACTGAAGGCAATCCTTTCACTTAGGAAGCATCTTAAAATCAAAGAGGTTTCTTGCCTCTTCCATGCATGTTTGAACTCTGTTTCAGAAGATCCCTTGTCTAGTGGCTAGAAGTATTTTCTAATTTGTAGCCCAAATTTGTTCATAGCTAGCATCTCCCATTTGTTTCACAGCAAAGTTTCCCTGTAGCTTTTACAGCTTTTATTGTTTTTTGTCTTTTAACTTGATTTATTAAACTTGCAGAGACTGAACATACATGAAACTTTCCTCAGACTGTATTTACAGTTTTTCTAACTTTTTCTTTTTTTTTTTTCTTTTTCCCCTAAAATATTCTAGCATTATTGGTGTCAAAGTTGCTGTGAGTGTTAACGCAATTCAGAGAGCAGATAAGATTTTGGAAAAACTACTGTCTTCACCCTTTGCTGTTCATCATATATATGTTTGCACATTGTTATTACAAAGTCTATTTGATAAGATTCAATGGATGGAAGAATGATTGCAAATGACTTTTTACTTGACAAGTCAATCTAAAAATTCAGGAGTCAGCTCCAAAAGAGTTAGTTATGTTTGTCATTTTTCCAAGTCAATGAAACACAAGTCAACATACCGATTTTCAGGCATGAACATTTGAAAAGATCATATATTTTAAAAGATGATACCTGACGTCTTGTGGGTTTGAAACCATCAGAAAGACCAGAACTGTTCAAACTATCCAGTATTTCAGAGATAAAATAGTAGTAATAAAACACTTGTCTAGTGGCTGAAGTAGTCTAACTTTGATACTGTAACATTTTTAGGTATTTAGTTATATACAGACACCTTATCGAAAGAATAAAATCAGGTATGTTCAACATGCCCTGACCATGTCTTTAGAAAGTTGTTTAATGTTACAGCTTGATAGAGGCAAGGATGTCTGTTAACATTTTTGTGTATTTATCACTTCTTTTTTTTTCTGCAACAGTCTCTTCCTATGGTGTGTATTTTGTTAATATGATCTTCTGTTCTGTTTTCAGACTCTTTGTCACCTTTGTCACCTTTTCAGCTTCTTTGTCACCTCTACCATATTATATTATTTTTAAGCCTGCCTTCTATGCTGGTATCTTCAAAACTTCAATGTTTGTAAAAAACACAAGTTAAAGATCTGCTGGAATAGTGGATCTAAACTGAATCAACCATATGGAACTGCAGATCTTTGAGCTGCAACTACTGTGATCATTGTGTTACAGTGTTTAAAATGTAGGATTTTGTGATGAGGGTAAAAATTATTTTAGAAACAGATTAATATATGATCACATACAGCCCCCAGGAGAGCATGAATACGTGGACGTTCTTGGGTGAATAAAGAGTGATAGGAAGATCAGGATCAGGGATGGTATTATCATAAAAAAATTGTGTAAGCTGGCAACTTACTCTCCAGCTTTGAAAAATAGGTATAGGACTACTTACAAAGTTGAAGGTACAAGTCAAATTTAGAAGAAGTTAGGACAGTAGGATTCTGCTCTACCTGTTCTCACAACTGCATGGGTATTGAAGTATTTTTTCTGTTGGCCTGTGGGCCCACACAAATGTGTGTATCTTAAAAAGCTGATACCTTCTTTACATGAAATTTAATATTGCTGCATTGATCAAAAGGATGCTTTAGAATGAATAATATAATCTCAACCTTTTTCTAAGCATGACATTTCCTACTGTGAGATAAATAAAATATTATTAGGAAAAGAGTAGGAATTATTGAAAGTAGTAGACAGGACTAAGTTTATTATTCATAGAAAACATGCATATTTCACTGCCAACATAGGTATCACCTATACCTTTCCAGATAGTTAATGAACATTGGCTAGGCATAATTGGAAACAACTAAAAATTAAATGGAGGATCTGAATCCCTTTCTTATTCTGAAAACACAAGAGAACTTTAAAGTTACATACTCGTGCATATCAAGCTTACATTTATTCAGCTGAGGCAATCTGCACTTGCTTAGCCACAGATGGATATAAAGAAGATACTATTCATCTGAAACAATGATCCTTTTACTTATCATAGTTGCCACGTGATGTACATGTCCCATTTAAGTGGAATGATCTTCACAGTGTTATAAAATATTTATGAAAATTTTTCAGGCAACCTGCAATTCAAAATGTTTCACAGTATCTGCTATGGATTAAAATGTTTTTGGTTTTGTTTTTTTTTTTTTTTTACTGTTTTTTAACTGACTCTGCTTTTACATGTATACATATTTATTCAAATATCAGTCTTATACATTTATTCTGTTTTAATATCCTACTTTAAAGGCACATTTTTATACAGTACTTTGTGTGTAACATAAATTAGAGTTAAAGGTCCATAATTTATAGATCTGTAAAAATTTGGAGCAGTATTAGTAGGATTTCCAAAGGAAAATGATCACAGAAATACCTGATGATGGCTTGGTTTTGTTAGGTGTGAGTGTTAATTTATATGGAAAAAAAAAAGAATAATGGATAAGGAAAAAAGGAGGAACCAAAAAGATTATTTTCATAAAGCAACATGGAATACTCATACCATTTTTGTATTCATTTTCAAAAATACTTTGCTTTGGAAAATTACTTTGGAGCTGATGTTATTATCGGTGAAGAAGCCAGTGTATTCCAACTGTCCTGCTGGTGAGCACAGACAAAGTTGGTTATAAGCAAGTCTAATTCCTGAGGCTCCAGATGAGCTGTGTTTTTTCACACCAGCAGTGGTTGATCCTTCTTTTCCGCTGGGAAGCATTCCACCAATTTCTGACCATCATTCAGAACTAATTTTTGCATGTCCAGCAGCCAAGAGTCTGGAATATTTGGTAAATCTGGACTCAACTGTTGTACATCAAACCTGAGGTTTTGATACTTCCTTGTCCTCCATCCTCCTGGAGGTTTGTTATTTGAAGCCTGAAGATAGTTGTTGCTTTCCCTTAGGGGAAATGGCTCGTTATGCCTGCTCTGAAAATGCTTGAGGCACTAATATTCAGTAGGGTTTAACAGAAAATGCTAATTCTTATTTAAAAAAACCACACTGAGTAAGTTGTGTTGCAAATCCCATCTCTTATACCCCTGTTTCCTTATTTTACATCGTAATTCAGTGATTGAAAAGATCAGACAGTGTAACTCAATTCCTTCCCTCTGAAAAAAAAAACACCCATGTAACCTGCTTCTGGGAGAGGGTGCTGATCTCCATGTAAGAGATGACAAGCACTAAAGAGGCCGAAGAGGTTCCTTACCCTGGAGTTAGGAGGAGCCCTTGACAAAGGGCTGTCATGGAAGCAGTTGTGGGACTAAATGCATATAAAAGGAAGCTTTTATTCATCATTTCCCTAGCCAGCTGACTGTAAGATGGTTTCATTTCATTATGCAGAGTCCTTATCCGAACATCCTTCTCATATTCTGTACCTCTTCCAACTCTATATATAACCAAATGGGCTCATGGAGAGCTCTGGACAGAGACTAGGATCAGGCATACACAAGTCAGTATTGCTGCACTTGACATCACAAGACATAAGTTCATCTTCTGATCTGCCTCTAAAGCACTGTGTGCAGCCTATGTTCCTGTGCAAGTTTTGATGATGTATATTCACACACACAGAATGGTCTAGTAGGTATAAATTTTACACGCCCCATTTTGCACCTTACAGTATAAAATCAGTAGAATGTTTCCAAATTATTTCAGTCCTCTTACATCCTGTGGATTTAATGAGGATATAGATGATATACTGATTTGGGGGTGTGTCAGGAGAGAGGAAAAATTATTATCGTGAGTTCTGCGTGTCCTCTAAGAATTTCCATTTCAGTTGTAACAACAGGTTTTGTGACGCAGGCGTAGCTCCAAAAGGAAACAGAATGGGATCAGACACAGAGTAGTTTGTTTTTAAAAAAAAATCTTGGCAAGAAAAAGCAGCAGGTAGTGAAACAAATTTAATTCATTTGTGTTACAGGCCCTCAGAAAGCTCAAAATGCGTAGGCATAAACCATACGAACAGCATCTCTGCTAGCTGCCTCTGCTTCTCAGAGAAAGCTAGGCAGATCTCATTAGACATCAATTTATTCTTCATAAACCACTAACAGTTATCATATGGAGGTGCCTAAAAATCTGTCATGATTAAAAAACCAGGTGTCCTAGAAATGAAAGTGTCCAAACATACACAGTACTTAAAAGCAGTGCATCTAACAACAGATAATATAGAAGACATGAGTGTCAGTGCACATAGATTTACTCCCCGATAATATGAATAGACTGAATGAGCTTTTTTAACACAGTTACCCTCTCTGAGTTACTATGAATTTATAATGCTGCTTCTTAACATTTATATTTGTCTACACTAAAGATGCAATAATTTATTAACATGGTAATAAATGTTTAATGCTCCTTGTATCATTTTGTAAAACCATCTCCTCAACCCCCTGATTCTTGAAAATATAAGAAGGACAAACATTAAACTAAAACTATGCTGCTTCAAAAATGGGTGTATTTATACGCATAATTTTTAAAATGTCACATTTCTTGTTCCTAACCTTTGATTTTAAAGATAACAGAGATGTTCAAGACATAAGGGAGAATCTCATGTTTGTTTTAACATGTTGTGACTGATAGTTATCATTCAGGTGGGGTACTTTTTTAACAAATGGCCACATAGCAATGATAGTGGAATTTCAAAGCAGGCATTAAAAAAACATGAAAAAATAAAATAATGAAATTGGCTTAAAAATCAAACAATGTTTTAAAAACATCTTTTAGGTCTTATTTTTTCCCCTTCTGTTCAATTGGAATTCACGTATTTCATTTTTGAAGGCCTTTTCTTCACAGCTCTCAGTGTTAGGTAGATTCCTTTACTTTTCAAATGAGCTGAGATTCAAACTCCTGAGGAAAGACATAAAAGATAACATAACTTCCCATGTTGTTCTGACAACTGATGGTATTACTGTGAACATTAGATATCCAAACCTACTTTCACGGTTATTGAAAGTCTGTGCATTTTAGATGGCATGTTGGAAACTTATGGTTGGACAGGATATGAATTCTTCTGGCTTTCTACATAAATTGGAATTTCACTTCCAAAGCACCACTTCTTTCAAATGATGCAAAGCAATTTTCCTGAATACTAATGTAAATTTCCTAAAATTCCTGCAAGCAGGTCACAGTCAGCCATAAAACAATCTGTTCAGAAGAAAACAAGCTCTAGGTCGTTAATAAAAATATTTGTCTGCTGCATCAAGTTTAACGAGTTAGGTATTCATAAAATGCACCAGAAATCAAATCAGGTACTGTAGTTAGTGGCGTTTTGTAACATCACAAAAACTTTTCTGAATCAGCCTTGTAAATTATATTTTATGTGTTATTCATTGTAATTTATATTCGTAGACAATATCAAGTTAACAGTATTTACCAAGCATTAAAAAGATGTAACATTTTAATACAGCAATTAATAAAATACCATTTTAAAAGGAACAAATTAAGACAAATAAAGAAGTTTAATTTGTATTTTTTTCCATTTATCAGTTCTTGATTATCACTGTAATGCCAATGCATTCTTGTATCTGTAGACATGACCGACTTTTGACTCACTTTCTAAGCTGACACTTGGACGAGTGAATTCTTTACATGTTCTTTTCCTTGTTGTCATATAAAGACAGTAATATCATTCTTTCTTCTTCCTTCTGTCTTTCTCCTCTGCAGCAATGACAATGCAGTTCATAAGTCACCGGTTCCCTGACTATCATGATCCAACTATAGGTGAGTAGAAACTACTCTGTCTTCATCCCTTTCAATCTCTGTTTATTCAAGTTTATCACACAGTGAGAAACTGCTCCTAAAAAACACTTAAACAAAAGCAAGATTTTTCAACTTCACATTAAACCTTAGTTTTGTGATGACAATTAAATTGTGTCATGGTCGTACCGTAGTGGGTTTTTTTACCTGGGATACTTTGTACAAAACCTTTCAACAACAGATTTGTGGCTTCATGCTCTATAACTATTAGTGGCTGTTCAATTATAATCACAGAAACCAAAAATCTTACAAGATAGAAAACAATCTTTCAAAATACTAAAATAATGTAAAAACTCCAGTTTGGAATGCATTTTTAAAAGTTTTGGTATTTTGGTACTGTTTTCAACTTTTAAACACCTAGTTGTCCTTCTCTAGAAAAATCAATTGCCTACTGAATTTAATCTCCTGGAGTTGTGCTCTGAGATCACATACACTGCTAACTCCACTGGGTTTACCTGCATTATAAACTTAAGTAATCATAAATATTCATATGTATCTGTAATACAATGAAAGGCATCATCTTTAAAGGTTGAGCATTTGAGACTATATGGCTGGGGTGCAATGGGATAGTGAGCTGGAAGAGACATCTGGGATAGATTCTGGCTGACTGAACTGAATTTCTATTTCTAAGAGTTAAAATTGTGGCAAAAAATTGTGTCTCATCAAAATATTTCAAAAGTTTTTCCCCTTTCTAAGTTGTGTACAAATTTGGAAGATATTTACAGGGTATAAACCCCCGTAATAGAATAGAAGGAATCATTTGTTATGTGACCTGCAATAACAAACAAATGCATTTAAAAATCTCAGTACAGGGCTTTGAACAACCCTGAACTCTTGTTGTTGTATTGCGTATCATCTATCGACATCCTGCTGGGCGCCTGGTGGACATCAAGTTGAACATAAGCCAGCAATGTGCCCTTGCAGCAAAGAAGGCTCATCATTTCCTGAGCTGCATTAAGAGGAGTGTTGACAGGAATCTGATGGAGGTGATCCTTCCCCTCTACTCAGTACTGTTGAGGCCCCACCTGGAGTACTATGTCCAGTTCTGTGCTCCCCAGAGCAGGAAAGCATCAGCACAGGTTGCCCAGAGAGGTTGTGGAGTCTCCGTCCTTGGAGATACTCAAAACTGTATAGGCGTATTCCTGGGCAGCCTGTTCTAGGTAGCCCTACTAGAGTCGGGGTTTGGACCAGATGACCCCCAGAGGTCCTTGACAACCTCAACCATTCTATGACTCTCTGATGTCAGGAATGGTTGTCAAAAGACCATTTTTTTTCTTGCTGTTAAGCATCTTTTGGGCAGTATTATAATTATTAATATGAATGAACACAGTAAAATATGTATGCCACATTGAGGTAGAAGTCAGAACAACTGAATGTTTATTCATTTAGGGTAGCTTTATTAGTTAGTTTCACTTATACTTCCATTTATAGGGACTATCCATGTGTAATATTTAGTTATACGTAGGAGAAGGTAGCCAAATCCAGGCCTTCTAAGTGGAAGGCACTAACAATATTATTATTTACAAAGATTGCTTTGAGGGAAAAAAAAAAGTTTTTTCCAGCACCCTCAGCCAAAACGATTTTTTGTTATCTTTTCAAATTTTATCTTTAAATGTTCAAAAATTTAAAACTCAGGTTTAACATCTATAAAATTACGGCATGGCTAAGTAGAACAGCTAATGGTACTATTTCTTTTGATTTGTTATTTCTATAGTATTCCACATTTCCTGGATATTAACTCCTGGTAAATTGTGGTATTTTAATGATAGAACTCCCTCCCATGTATAAACTCTTCATGCCGTTAGTAATTTTATAACCATTAAAAATATTACAAAATAAAAATGAGATGTGCCAACTCTAAAGAAGGCAAAACTACTGTACAATTGCTACAAATTCATTTGCAGTACTCAGGAAAAAAATCATTAGATCTAATTGGAAAAAAGGAGCATTAGTAGTTACTGACACCATTAAGTTATGTACATACACCCATATTTATTATTAGGTATCCACCTGTCATCTGTATTTATCCATATATTGTATGTTGTCATAATCTTAACTTATTGGTCTCTAGACGCTACCACAATATGAATAATAGATAATCATAAAGAGAAGGAAAGCTTATGATGCATTATAAGTATATACTGTAGGAGCGCCTAGAGGACCTAACCAAGATGAAGGTCTCCTTGAGTAACAGACAGTTTCTGCTCTGTAAAACCAACACTCTAAATAGGAGAAGAGAGAGGGAGATAGAGAACAGAAAAATGAAATATCAAATTCAAACTCACACACTTGGCTAGAGGCACAACTGGAAGTATGACTTTTGAGTTTTATCTGTTCAGCATTACTGTCTCTCAGAACACTCTGAGGACAGCCTGAGAAAGGCTTATTTCTATTCATGCTCTAAAACTTATAGAAGAGTATAATTCTGGGCTAAGTATGTACGCTTCCTGTTGGGTAAATATGTGGTATGACCCCTCAAAATTGGACATGAAACCAAAAAAAAACAAATAGAAGGAATAATTTGTTATATGACCTATAATAACAAATATATTTAAAAATCTCAATACTCTGAAAAAGTTTATACTGCTGAGATTGCTATTCCTGCTTTTGATACCCTGGTTTCAAATCACAGAATTCATCTCAGGTTTTTTTTGTACATCCACTGGTAGACATATTTTAAAGATTTTCCACCAGTCTAATAAAATATTATATTTCTAGAGAATTTTCTGGGCTATCAACAGGAAAGGTGATCCAGAATGAGCTTATCCAGGATCAAGGCTGTGCTGATACCAGGAGTTGCCAGAGGGAAGGTTACTCCTCCAAGGTCTCAAGGAGCGAGCTATAGAGAGATGCTTTGTGTCAGGGGGAAGTTATCATATTGGGGCAGAACAGTGATCTATCTAGCCAGAGTTTTGTTTCTCACAGTAACCCAGCAGCAGGCAATGAGGAAACAAAAAAACAGGCTATGTATGAAACCTAACAGTAACCCTAACCCTAACCCCCTCTTCACTCTGGGCAGAGCAGCAAAGCAGAAAATTGAGCATAGCTTTTCAGCTATGTCTGAGATTGTAGAATCATAGAATCATAGAATGGTTAGAGATGGAAGGGACCTTGAAGATCATATAGTTCCAACCTCCCTGCCATGGACAGGGACATTTCCCACTAGACCAGGTTGCTCAAAGCCCGATCCAACCTGGCCTTGAACACCTCCAGGGATGGGGCAGCCACAGCTTCTCTGGGCAACCTGGGCCAGTATCTCACCACCCTCAGAGTAAAAAATTTCTTCCTAACATCTAATCTAAATCTACTCTCTTTCAGTTTAAAACCATTTACCCTTCCTCCTATTGCTGCACTCCCAGAGTCCCTCCCCATCTTTCCTGTAGACCCTTTAGGTACTGGAAGGGGCTCCAAGGTCTCCCTGGAGCCTTCTCTTCTCCAGGCTGAAAAACCCCAACTCTCTCAGCCTGTCCTCATATGAGAGGTACTCCAGCCCTCTGATCATCTTCATGACCCTCCTCTGGACTCTCTGGACATAGGTCCATGTCCTTCTTATGTTTGGGTCACTGATCTCTCCGCATCTCAATATGTATCCTTTCTTTTGTGTCATACATTTTACGACACTTTAATTCCTCAAAAATTTGTATCTGGCTTATGGGACTCATGAGCTGTCCTGAACTTCTCTGGGCATGCTGACCTCAGATTTAAGTGTACTTCCCTGTCTCCCACATCATCCTCACTGGCAAGCTTAGGAAGTGTGGGATAGATGAATGGACAGTGGGGTGGACTGAGAACTGGCTAACAGATAGAGCTCAGAGGGTTGTGGTTAGTGGTGCAGAGTCTAGTTGGAGGTCAGTAACAAGTGGTGTCCCTCAAGGGTCAGTACTGGGTCCAGTCCTGTTCAATATATTCATCGATGATCTGGACAAAGGGGTAGAGTGTACCATCAGCAAGTTTGCTGATGACACTAAACTGGGAGGAGTGGCTGATACGCCAGAAGGCTGTGCTGCCTTACA
>VZSZ01003692.1:35225-58356 GCA_013398815.1 Ibidorhyncha struthersii
CGCCGGGCGCCACCTGCCGGAGGGAGAGGGCGGCCTGCAGCAGGAGTCCGCCAATGCTCTGCCGTCCTGGGGCTGGGGACATGGCTGAGGGACACACGCACCCCCACCCCTCCCCGCCTCAGGCTCTCTGCCGCCTGCCCAGGACGGGAGCTGGAGGTTCGGAGGGTCCTCAGCAGGCAGCTGGATGGTGGATGGCCACCAGTGCCAGGGACAGTGGAGCGGCCACGGGGCTGTTACGGGGCTAAAGCCACAAGCAATTTGGCTATTGCTTTTTTAATTAACAAGGTTTGAGAAAACTGGGAAGGTCTGGACAGCTCGCAAGAGAGACAGTCACTCTGCAGAGCCTGCTGCCACCACCACGACTCAGGGGGACAGTGGCAGCTCCTTCCTTGGAAGAATTGGCCTTCATCATCCCCAACAGCAGCTTCACCAGCGCCGTTGTCCCCCGCACAACCATGGCTTTGCAGACCCAGGTCACCTCCGGTGAGCAGTTGTGGCAGAGAGCCCTCAGCTCCTGCTGCAGGTGCTGCCGGGGGAATTTCTCCTCAACGTTTTTAACCCACTGCTCCACCTCCTGCATCAGCGTTTCCTTCTGCAGCTTCTTCTGACCAAAAAGCAGGAGCAGCATCTCCCACAGGCACCGCAAGCTCTCGGTGGAGCCTGCATTGTCCAGTTCGATGGCCCACTTGAAGCACTCGAAGGCAAGGGTTTCCTGGCTTTTAAGCCACAGGCTTAAAAGCCCCTGAAGAACTGCAGTTTGGGTGTGGTATCACCCAGGTCAAACTCCATGGCTTTGTCCTGGGGTTTCATCCACCAGGAACAATTCTTGCATGGTGTCCATGCTCATGCAATAGCAAAAAATACTAAAAAGATGGGGGGGGTGCGGGGGGGGGTGCACGGAGGGCAGGCAGGCAGGACAGATTGGGGCTGTCAGGAGAAAAGAGAGACCAACAGCTGCCTCCAAGGATGACGTTCCCCATCGGGGGTCTGGGGAGAGGAGTAACAGAGTGTGGCTGACCTGCTCTCAGCACCATGTCCATAGTCTACGTGCAGGGATGGTTTTCTGCTCCCATCCTTGTGTCTGATGTCTCTGGTGGCTCTTCACTCCCGTAAGCTCTTTGAATTCTCTCCCAGCTAAGGCCGACATGAACCATAGCAATCCCACTGTTCCCTGTTCCTGCCTTCAGCCCTGCTGCACCTCACCATCTCCCTCGCACCTAACTGGAACTGAGCCCAACAGGAGGCCCAGGCGGCCGAGGGCCAGGCCACTCTCTTTGTGGTCTAACTTTAGGGCTGAGAGTTAATGAAAACCTGGAGACACCGCCAGGAGCTACTGGGGATCTCAGGGGTATGATGTGCCCATCCTCACTTGGCCCATGTCCACGTTTATCCTCAGGCACACGCAAATCTTGACGACCCTTTTGAGGTCATTTTTAGCATGCGTGAGCTTTCTTCTGTCAGGTACTGTGCCTTGTCCCATCTTGGTGTGTTCCAGATCTTGCAGCTACGTCTTCATGTGGGTCTGGATACCAGACGAAACTCATCAGCTTGTTTTAGTAGCCAGTTGCAGGATGAATGACAAAATGATATGAGCACAAACCACTAGCACGCATCAGGTCAGCTCCTTGGCCATGCCAGGCTACACTGGAGAGCCAGGCCAGCTTGCCCAGCACAGGCACCCCAGTCCCCAGAGCGTGACCCCATGGTTAGCAGTACCAGGAAAGGTGGTGCAAGCCCCTGAGATGCTGCTCATCCTGTTGACCTTGGCTGTAAATTTGGTTCCTGGTGATCATGGGGTCCTTGACAGCAACCAGCCCATCCGCGCCCCCTTGCAGGCTCAGACACAGGGGCAGCATGCCCGAACGTCTTCAGAGGTTGAACCACTTGGCCACAGGAGTGCGCCTGAAGAAGGGCTGAGAAATCAAAAGCTTTTTTCTTGTGTCGTATCAGCTTTCGCCAGTCCAGTCTGGCAGACAGATACCCCCTGGCACCCAGTGACCACCTCCACACTGCACTTTTCAGCCTCCTGCGTTGAGCTCAAAGGAAGTTAAACATCTCTGAAGAGCAGTTGTAAGCACATATTAAAGTACTCCACTAGAGGAGGAGATTTCACTTCACTGAGCCTCATTTTATGAGGAGTTAAATAATCCTGTTTAAATATATGGAAGTAAGAATAAGTCCTTATTTTATTTAAAAATGAGATTTGAAGAAATCGTCGTGATTCTTCTATAATGGGAAATACTAATGTGCACTCCTGTTTACAGGAGGCTGGAAATGGGCAAAATCAAGGGCATAAAGGGCAGATTTTTTATGCTCCTGAGTGATTTAGGACCATTTAAGTCATTAAATAGTCGAGCCAGTTCTGCAAGGTGACTCAGCGTTGTGTAAAATGTTGCCCAGAGGGACCTGGGGAAGTCCCTCAGCAGCTCAGTGCCAGAGCCAGGATCTGGCCCAGGTTTGCAGGCTGCCAGCTAACAGCTTCACTCCCAGACCAGCCTTCACCGGTTTTGTCAGGCAATTACTTCTCCCTACATGATTCTCACCATAATTAAACGAGCAATGCAAAAGCTGTCTGGGAGAAGCACTGTGGCTGTCTCAAAGGCTGGAGGAGCAGGACAGGTCCCTGTGGGAAGGGGACCTGCCCACCCCTCGGACACCAGCACGCTGCGCTGGCCCTGACGGGGACCTACCCTTGCCCGGGTGCAGTGCACCTGTGTTATGGTTTGAGAGACCCATAACAATTTATTGTCATTTAGACAATCATTCTATCACCCGATGACCCCTCCCCACCCTGGAAAGGGAATCGGGAAAAACAAGGAAATCCGGGAGTTGAAGTATAAACAGATTTAATAGAGTAGGATTAGGTAATTAACATGAATAGCACTAAAGAACCAATATTGACGCCGATACCAATACAGAATATGCAAAGATTATACTCAGCCAATTCTATGAGTAGGGAGCTGTGCACTCCCAGCAGTGGACAGCAAATGTCGGACACTGTGAGCACTGTGGCTTCGGGAGGAACGAAAGGGCTCAGGGGTCCAGCACCAGGGCGCGAAGTTCTCAGTATCACAGCCATCAAGGGAGAGAGAGAACTTCGCAGCAAACTTTCTAATTTATAGTGAATGTGACACTGATGGTATGAAATAATCCTGTTGGCCAGCTTGGGTCAAGTGCCTGGGTCTTGCTCCTCCTCATCCCTGCACCTGGCGAGCTCGAAAACACTGAGACCTTGAAACCACACACCATAGCAGGCTACAAAGTAAATATTTTCACAAATTCAGACACCAGAGTCTTCTAAAAGTGCAGTCTCCCCAACTATTAGAAGAGAAATTAGTCCTGTGTCGCTCAAACCAGGCCAGCCTGCCAGTTGAGCTGTGGGTCCCGCGGGACCTCCAGTGCCATATTGCATATCCCTTTGGCCATCTCCTGCTTGCCCAGGAAGTGGAAGATTTTCACCAGGCGGTTCGGGACGGGGAGGGGGAGTTGTCTTTCACCATTTCTATTGCCTGTTTGAGCCACAGAAGGGAAGCACGTTTCCATCAGTGACTTATTGCCTGCTGTGCTGATCAAAGGGACAAAACCATCTTGGATTGATTCGCTGGGGCGGTGTTTTAACCGGGAGGGTTTAAGCTATACAAGAGACATGGTCTGTGGGGAAAGCTGATATCTCTTATTAAATCAACAGACAGGACTGAATGTGGGGCTAAGCTTGGGGGTTATGTGCCTGAAAGCATGTCTGTGCTCCTTATTTTTTCCAGCTGTGCTGGGGGAATGTAATAAAGGTACTTCTGTCCCTGCAGCCTTTCACCAAACTGCTCGCCTGCTGCTTTGCCGGGGGCTGATTTATGCCATTGGGGCCAAACACGTGGCCTGGGAGGGGGGTGCTCTGTACGTGGGAGGATGGAGGGTCTCGGCTCCCGTCTTCACCCTGAGGGATTTCCAGGAGGAAAAACACTGAGGACCCAGAGAAGGTGAACAAAGGACCCAAATCAGTCGCTGGAGCAACAGCACTGGGTATAGCACCTTGCCAAAGCAATCGAGGGGTACAGTCTCGGAGAAACCACAGTTCTGGTTCCCCATCAGGGTGGTGGAAAACATATCTTTCATTTCCAGCCGGTATCCAGCAGGTATTTCCTTTCCATCCCCAGGTAGCATCGGGCCAGGACTAGGGAAGAGAAGTCGGGGCAGGTGAGAGGCCAAGTCATTCAGCGGCCAAACCTCTCTCCATCCCGCGGAGGATTTGCAGTTTGGGCTTGGGGTCTCGGCACAGAGAGGCGGCACATCCCGACCTCCCCTGGACACACTCTTACACAGCTCGTGGGGTGCTGGCTGACTAACTTTCCCAAGTACTTTCATTTGCTCCGGTGATGTTACTGTAACTGCAGGACTGCAGGACAGTGTTTTTATGCCCAGTGAAGCGGTAGTTGGAGGCCTCGGCTTAGATTCACCCCTCGGGAAGTTACTGGGGGATATAAAATTACCACACATCCCCTGCACCCTGGCAGCTACCCAAGGTGCAGGCGCTCCTGGGTAACCCTCGGGTGCTTTCAGACAGCTCCTCCTGAGCAGACAACACTTTTGAAAATAAACACCACTGATAAAAATATAGTAATTACATCAATCAGAAGAATGCATATCATCATCTGAGGTTCAGGGCTACCTTGGATGTAGGCACACACAGCAGCCATCAGTGCTGGATGCATTACTGTCCTCAAACCAGGACAATTACACCACAAGTTACATGTGTGCGCAGGGACCAGAGGTGGGTTTTGCACAGATGGGTTTGAGGTCCCCCTCCTGCTGAAACAATCCGGTTCTCCTACCTCTGTAGTGAGCGTTGGAGGGCTTGATGACTTGTTGGAGCAGCCGGGCAGCAAAACCCCTCTTTCTGCACCAAACAGCAGCCCAGCGCCAGGGAACCAGCTTCCCCAGACCTGGCAAGCTCTCATCCAAAATGCTGTGGGCATTAAGGGGCTGACGGGCCTCCCCTGCGGAGATCACAGGTGTGGGTCTCCATGCCCAGGCCCACCAGCCTCTCAGATGCGAAGTCTAGAGCACAAGTCTGATGAGGAGCGGCTGAAGGAACTGGGGTTGTTTAGCCTGGAGAAAAGGAGGCTGAGGGGAGACCTTATCGCTCTCTACAACCACCTGAAAGGGGATTGTAGCGAGGAGGATGTTGGTCTCCTCTCCCAAGTAGCAAGGCTAGGACAAGAGGAAACAGCCTCAAGTTGCACCAGGGGAGGTTTAGATTGGATATTAGGAAAAATTTCTTCCCCGAAAGGGTTATCAAACATTGGAGCAGGCTGCCTGGGGAAGTGGTTTTGTCACCATCCCTGGAGGTATTTAAAAGACGGGTAGATGTGGTGCTGAGGGATAGGGTTTAGTGGCAGCTTGGCAGCGCTGGGTTAATGGTTGGACTTCATGATCTTAAAGATCTCTTCCAACCATAACGATTTTATGATTCTCAATATGGTGCTGCAGGGGACACAAGCACCAAAAGCAGCATTTTATTGCCCAAAGTGGGATCGGCAGGTTGGGTAGTTGCTTTAAGAATATATTTTTTAGCAGCTTAGAGATAATTTGTCCCTGTTAAAACCTGGTAAACAGTTGGATCAAGCCCTCAATATGTTGCTTTAGCCCCACTGGGAGCCTCCATTGCAACCAGGATCCCTGCCTCGACCCTCCTGTCTGCTCCCGGGATGGGGGTGTTCCCTGGGGAACCAGGATGCTGGGTGCCATGGTGAGAGCTGCCATGGCAAGGACCACCACCATCCCCGCAGCCCTCAGGGACCAGAGCTGCCAGCATGGGGCTGCAGGCACTCCCCAGGGACGTGGGCAGCTGGGTGAGGCCACCAGCCAGGCTTGCCTGGGCGCGTGGGAAGAGCTTGACTTACCAGTGTAGCTCTCTTCACCTCCCAGATTGTCTGTGCCCACTGGGAAGCAGCTTCTTGCATGGGGACTTTTTGCACATGATGGCTGGGAACATCCCAGGGTGGAAGTGGGGGACATGGGCTGCCCACGCCAGAGTTCGCTGGTGCCTTCCTGGTGCTCAGCAGACACGGAGCACGAAGGAATGGGATGTGGAGCAGCAGATCCCCTAATCACACCTCTACATCTGGCTGCGGAGCCACGGCTGGCTGAGCACAGGCTCAGCCTTGTGCTCCAGTCCCGGCACTGCTGATGGCAGTGCTCCGGCTCTGTGTCGCAGGGAAAACCATCAGCCTCTGGCTGGGCCAGAGCACAGAAGGGCTGTCAGCTGCCCCATTTCCAGTCCAAGGAGATAAGAGGCGCAAATGCCAGGTAAGAGCTGGGTTTCATCCGCCCTCCGTGCACTTTTGCCAGGGGCGAGCGGTGCAGGCAGTGCTTCCCTGCCCCGTCCTCACCCTCCCCACTCTCCTCCCGCAGCAGGAACGGCTGGGCCCGGGAACGTACAACATCAGGGACTTTCTGCAGGAGACACGGCCCTCCAGCCTCCGGGGGATCTGCGACACGAGGGAGCAGCGCTTCAGAGATGGCTGCAGGGTACGTCGCACCCTGACATGGGAGGTGCTGGGGAATGGTGCCCGCTGGCTGTGGGACTTGGCTTTGGGCTGACGCCTCCAGAGAACAAGCTCTTTGCAAAGGTTAGGAGTTACCATAGGTGCCATCTCCTCCCACTGGGCTGGGGACTGTCCCTCTTGCTGAGGCTGCCCACGGCCACCCATCTCTCCTGCAGGACTGCTTCCCTGGTCCCAGCATGTACAGCCCCTGGGGGAACCCCTACGTCCACGAGGAAAGGGACAAGCACTCCGCCAGCACGCAAGGGCTGATGGACAGCAGGACGGTGAAGTGTGCCCTGCCGGCAGCCCTGGCAAGTCCTGCCCGTTGCCCTGGGGACATGCTCATGGGGTGGCCCTGTCCCCCTGCTGAGCATAGCCCCCGATGGCTTTCCCCCGTGCCTGCAGGGCAGCGGCCTGGGACCCGGCACCTACCACCTGCGGAGCAGCTTCCATGAGGGTCTGCGGTGGGCGGGTGGCCCCAGCCCCTGCCAGCCCTTCTCAGGGGACAAGTGGAAGTCCACAGGTGGTGGCCATCACACCTTGGAGGTGTGTTGCCCCAGGGCCCCGCACCCAGATGGGATTTCTCGGTGAGCTGTGGCATTGCCAACACATCGCTGTAAGGATGGAGAGCTGCCTTACGTCAGCATCCGTCCCGCTTGGATTCTGCTCTTTGACTTCCCTTGGATCCTGGATAAACAGACCCCCGCAGCAGCATTTGGGGAGTGGGTGGGCTGCAGGCACCGTGCAGGAGAGCGGGATGGTGCCCATGAGCAACGTCAGGGCTGAGCTCTCATGGCACAGGATGGATGGGGTGGCCTGAGAGACCACCAGCAGCTGAGCCTCTCGCACCACTCCCTTGTCCTGGCAGAGGAGAGGCACCGAGCTGAGCACTGGCACTGTCAAGGGTTTCCTGGACGAGCTGACCTTGAGGGAGAACAAGAAGAAAGGCTGCTTCAGCACCTTGCCAAGGAATCCGGGCTGTCCCACGGAGAGGATCTTCTGGGCCACACTCAGCCAGTGCCCAAGGGAAGCTGTCAGTGGGGGCATGGACATCAGCACCGACTGGTGTCACCAGTGTCCCCGGTGGTGCAGCAGGTGCCTGGGGTGGGGATGCATGAGACCCTGGGGGAGCGGGTGGATGACTCTCTGACATTGTGCAGCTCTTTTCACGAGCAAACTGAAGCATAACAGGTGTCCTGCACAGTGGGTGGTGGGGCCGGGGTCCTACAACCCAAAGCCCGTTGGGAGATCAGCGTACTCCAGCCAAACCCCATTATGGTCATCTGCCAAGAGATTCAACAGAAACTCCTACCGCCTCTTTACTGGGAATGAGGTGAGTGAACAGACGTTCACTCATTAGTCGTAAGCGTGAGGGAGGGACGCAGGAAAGGTCAGGCTCTGAGCTTCCTCCATGACCATCCCCAACCCATTACCAGCACCCCTGGGAGAGGATGAAACTCTTCTGAGCCAAAGGGTGGGCACTCCTCACCAGCTTTGGCCAGCTAAACGTTAGGTGTGTCCTCTGAATGGAGCAGCACCCCAGCAGAAGTCCCACATCAGGTGGCTGCCTGTGATAGAAGGGCAGCCTGACCTCAGGAGGTGCTTTTCTCTCCCCGTTGATTATCAAGGAAACCTGGGCAACTTGGCCAGATACACATCCTTTAGAGAGGGGACGACTCCCTCTCTGGGTGCTGCTGTTCTTGCCCAGCACGGCTTGCTAAAGGATAAATGGTGAATAAAGGCCCACGGCCCAACGTCCTGCCAGGTCAGGGGAAAGGTGCCCGCTGCGTACAGCAGCATGCCGAGTGCCCACCGCCCGTAGGCAGGTGAGCTCAGCTGGTGCGGAGCAGAGGGGCAGGAGCTCAGCCCCGACCACGTTCTCTCTGCCTGCATCCTCAGGCCTTTGCCCTTTGCCAGGGATGCTCAGACAACCCTTCCTGTTAGTTCTGCTCTCCATCAGCTGCAAGCAAGCGGATGCACTTCATGGATGAGGGCAGCTAGGTCTGAGTCCTAAAAAGGTGCCAGGAACCTTCTTTATCCTCCCAGAAAGTCATATTTTGATGCTTGAAAGCCATTTTTTTCCTCTAGCAGCATCAGCAGCGCGCTGCAGAGCCAGTGCAGGTAGGAGCCCTTCCCTCAGTACCCATTCCTGGAGCTGTATTCATCTTGGCAGCTTCCCCACAGAGAACCAGAACAAAGCCTAAAGGGCTCAAAGCGGACAGGGAAAGCTTTAGTCTGAAATAGTCCACCTTGGCTAGGGAAGAGGAGCAGGCTTCCACGTGGCTTCTCTCCTTTATCCAGCTGAGTGGGGAGCAGGCAACTTGAAAGAGGTCAAGGATGAAGACATCTTCATAACTGCTGGGCAACTCGACAGATTACATTTCAGTGGGGAGGCTGTGACACGGCAGCCCTTCCACTACAGCTGCCAGTAGGTGACTGGTGACCGTGCTCGAGCCCACAGAACTGACTTCTTTACGGAGCTCTGTGATGAGAAGAACTGCTTGTGAAAGTTACTGGCTGGGCTAACACCAATTAGTGTGTCTCCTCCTCCCTCCCCTGCAATATAGGCCCCGTTTGGTTAAGATATGCCACATATTGTTGTATTTTTCCTCAACTGGAGGCCTGGCCGCGTGAAGGCATTGCCTGGTTTTGTCCCACTCGCATCCCCCCACACTGCCTCTGGGTGGGGAAGCACATGACACCTTCTCCTTCCAGAACCCTCTAGGTGTTGGTCGCTACGGTATCACCGAGCATGAAAAATACCCTCAGAAGATACCAGTCCCTGTACCGGTGTGACGCACAGTGGTACCTGAGCGAATTGAAGCTGGATGCCTACTTGCTGTAAGTCCGACAGATGAGGGGGCTGCACATGGTTTCACCCTGGCTTACAGGAAAACCATCTTGAGCAGCTCTGGGGAGACTGCGTGCATGTTGCTGACACTACAACTGATGTGAGGTGGGATGATTGTGTAGTTAAAGCACTGGGTTGGGACTGGGAAACACTCACCAGCCCCACCGCAGGCCCCCTCTGGACGGGGAGGTTGGTATTGCTGCACCTCTCCCCTCCCAGGAAAGCGAGGAGACCCTCATGCTTCCCCACCGCGTAGGGGTAGTGGGAGGGTTAAACAACTACTGGTTCTCAAGGCACTTTGCCGATGCCAAGGTGGTTGTTGTACCTTGTGAAACGCAGTTTGCCTGCAGCGGAGGTGTGGGCAGGTAGTTTCCATCGAGTTAGAGGAGGCAGCCTGGGAAGGAACTGGGAGACAGATGGATAATCAGGCTGTCTGGACTCATTCCCAGTGCCGGCACTGGACTGCTCAAGGGCCCCGATCAAAAAAATCACCTTCTCAGGCTGTACCTCGGTTTACCCATCTGAGGAAGGAAGATAACAAGGCTCACTTTCACCGCAAAGGGCTTTGAAATCGCTAGCGTGAAAACCCTGTGAAGCAGTTAGGAACTATACTAATGAGAGACCTCGGGACAGCCCTCCGCTCTCACCTTCGCTTGTGGCCAAGATTAGCAAACTGCTGCGGTGGCACTACGGGCTGACAGCTCTGCAAAGCTCTTTCTTGATCTCCAGAGAGTAGTTAGAAATCGGTCTTGGCTGAATATGACTCGGCAGCTTTCAGCGAGGCAGCCAGAAGTCAGCTATCCTATGATGGAGAAAACATGGTGAAATCTAGCTTTCAATATTGCCCAGCTTTGTTAATTTTGCACCTCCAGTAGGAATAAAAAAGAAATCTGAACAGTGAGCAGGACTTGGAATTCAAACACATCTCTCCGATCAAACAGCACTAGCTCCAAAAATCACTTTTCAAGCTACAGCTGTGCTTTCTAGGGAATACCCAGGCTTTTAAGAGCTCTGTTCACCTCCATGCTTGTTAAGACTAATGAGATTAATCCAGCGAATAATTTGAGCCCACTGAATCACGTCCTCTTTTCACAGTGAGTGGCTCAAGCCTGTTGCTAAAAACAACTGGAGTGATTTGATTTCTGCTCTGTGTTGGTCGGATACCTCCAAAGAAATCACTGTTTTCCACACATAAGATGGTGCTGGGAAGCCCAAATCAGCGAGTAAACACCAGACGTGCCAGCGGATGAGACGGGGTAGATGAAAATACAGCGTGCTGGCACGCGAGTCAAGATAGGAAACAACTAAAGTCTTGTTCTGTGGTAATAAAACACTCTTAGACAATCAGCAGCCTCACTTTTCTGTTGAGCAATTAATTATTTCCACCTTGTCCTTTATAAAAATGACACACTTGAGAAGAGGATGCCAGATACAGCGTGTCCTCTGGAGGAAGATTTGCAGGCACGCACAGCTCATTTGGTATTCAACACTTCCTTTCAAACAATGCTACTTAAAAAGTTGCGCATACCCGTTACAGGCACGGTGAAGACCACACCACAGCTGAAGGTCCACCAGTGCCACTCAATGGAGAGCTGGGTCTAAGAAAGCAGTACCACGTCAAAGTAATTAGTTAGGCATTCGTTAACTGCCTACGTACCTGTCCTATGCTGTCTTTTAAGTAGCTGTGTGCAAGGCTCTCCATCGCAAGCTGTAACATACAGCTTCACTGGAATTAATGCAAATGTTTATAAGCAGCTGGAGGGAATTAGGGGCAATTTATAGTGTCATCGTTCCAAATTTTGTGGGTATTAAAACCTCGAGGCAATGGAGAAAATGACGTGAAGAGAGTGCCGCGTCAGTGGTAACAAAGCACAGCCATAAAAATGTACTGGAAGTACACTGGTTCACTTGGAGTTAACCTTTGTGAAGTCTTGCACAAGTGTTTAGACCAGACTGGAATAATTAAATCTAGGTGTAATTACATGCTAGTTGTGGCTGATTAAGTATGCTAATTAATCTGCAATTATCCTTTGGTGGGGGAGATAATTGAACACAGGTAAAACTGCAGTGATTGAAGAAAATCCTGATTATTGTTCTGGAGAGGCAAGGAAAGGAGGAAGGAGGTCTCTGAAGGGAAATGCCTGAGCAGTGATGTGGGTGAGTGTACGCTCCACAAATGCTACTGGGGGAAGGAAAAAGGATTGTGAAACGCAGTGTATGTTGGGGCCAACACGCGAGGTGATTAAGGGAACACAGGGGTTTGGCACCTTTACTGTGGTTTCAGTGGGGCTGAGGCATTTGGCAGCCTGGATTTCAGAAGAAAGCTTGGGAGCTTCTCTCTGGGAAGAGAGCATTGGAAGAGGGTGCCCCAGCTGTGTCCAAGGGAGGGCAGGGATACCTCCGACCCAGGCTACAGAGCTGCTGTGAAGGCATTTGTCAAGGAAACAGATGATGTGGATGCAAAACTCCCCAGGCTGAAGAGGGCACTGAATCTTCATCATCGCTTCTGTGGCTGATCATTCAACCCGGGGATTAGTTCCATTAGTGTGAAGTGAGAAGAATGAAGTAGCTATCCACATACACGGCTGTAGCATCTACATCTAAAATGGGGGTTTGTCTCCCTTTGGCAAAACCTCAGAGAGAAAGAATAAGGTGAGGGGAGGGGAAAAAAATCAGGGTAATTAGCATCATGAGGCTATGTGGAGTTAGTGGGGCGTAACTGAAGAGTTAAGGCTCAGCTATAAAGTGTTTGTTTTGTAAGGGTGTGTCCCGGGGCAGAGATAAGGGTAGACTCACAGACTTCAAAGACATTCCTTCAAAGCTGTTTGCAGCACCAGGCTCCACACCTCCCAACAGCCTCGCAATGCCTCTGGTCTCTTACCCAGACAGCAGCTTCTCTCAGTAATCCTTGACCATTTGTAAAAGTACAAGAAGCACAAAAAATGATAAACAGAACTGTTGAAAAGTAAGTAATCATTCATTAAAAGACACCACTTTGAACAGTACACTGGCTAGATCTTTATTTTAAACAGCCCGTACAACCAAAAATTAAGAGCAACAGCAATTATGCATGTGCGTGCGTGTGACTGATACAGTTACAGTACCCAATCACGTCATACAAAGTTTGCCAATAAATTAAGGAGTGAAAAAACAAATACAGTGCATACCTAAAGATCATCAGTACATAAGTGAGAGAAACACAGTCTAAGTAAAAGTATTTGCATATCCTCTAGCTGTTTTAACATCGCCCTTTAAAAGCTAACCAAATCCGTTCTGGCTCTGTGCAGATCATCTTACAAGCACTGGGCTAAATCATAGAGCTGCCCCAGGGACAAGGGAACGGCTCTTGTGCTGCCTTCCTCGGAGGGGCAGGAGGGCAGGTTACACCCCGAGAATCAGCGTTTGCCTTCCTGCGTACCCCGAAGCCCGGAACGGTGTAGCAGACTGCTGGATCACTGACACAGCTTCACCTCCCGCCCGGCTCCGTGGCCTGGGCAGCCCTGCAGGCGCACTGCGCTGGCTGCGTCTCCCCTTGGCAGGCTGTTCCTGTCACCAGTCCCCCACGCGGGATTTTAAGGGGTACCTTATTTGCACACAATTTGCCCAGCATGCATCACTGAGTAACAGCCCAAGCTTATTCTTGTTACTGCTTTATCATTGGTTTCATCTGGACCATAAACATCCATCTAGCAATAAATAAAATCATTGGTTTAACGCTCATATAAAAATTACAATGCCTCCCACTGGTAACTGTTTAAAAAGTTCTTCATGTTAGCCCCTACGCATGACTTTCTTTTCCCTCAAGCTCACTAAGGCTTCAAGTAACAATTTTAAGTACTACTTGGACAAGACGGGCCTGGTTTGGAACCGTGTTTCTGGCTACAGGGTCAAAACATCTCCACACTTCTACACTTGACTGGATGAAGTGTGTAACTGTACTGTTTTTACCAGTGTGCAGCAGAAGGGGAAACTGAACAACATTTACTGTTGATTTCCTCTCCAGATGACTGAAACAGTCCTTTTACAAAGCCTATCAATCTAATCCAGCTAAAATGAAAAGCAAAAAATGTCACTCGAGTCAGAACCAAAGCCTGTGTGTATCAAGATTCAAAAGAGTTGTTCTTATCCACAGCCACTTGCTTTAACAAACCTCGTATAAATAAAGTCTTGACTTCCTTTTCCTACCAGCCAGGAACGAATGGTCTGAAATAACCCACATCTTCTTCCAACTGAGTATTTATAAGGCACTAAAATTAAGCATCAACTGAAACCCCCCAAAACCGCCCCAAACCCAACCAAAAAAAAATCCACATAAACTGACCTATAATGAGTAAAAACTGAAATTAAAGCTTGGCTATACGAAATAGCAGCAATTTTTTTCAGTAGTCTTCAAAGCCAGAACACTGATATTTTGGGGAAAAACCCAATGCACTCTTAACCAATCAAGAAGTACCTAAAACCTGTATCCACTTACACTTTATAATCAAAACGAGTAGAAATCCGATAGGCACAAGTAAAAAGCATTTTCTTCACACCTCAGTGCTCAGTTTTGAAATCCAAGCCACTGTTAGGGATTTTAACTGCCCTGCCAAGGTTATAGGCCGGTATAACCCAAAGCAGTACGGTACCACACAACATCGTGCAGCACTGTACAGCCAGAAGATTACGGTACCATTGCGAAGCTGTTCTGCAGGTCACCGACTGGAGGCAAATGTTTCAAACATCATGATTAATGTGACAATGCATTCGGCTTTGGCACCTATTTCTGAGCCCTGCTTACCATTTTCAAAAGTAATGTTAAACATAGCTATGGTACACAGCTGGTGTAACTCCAGTATCTTCATCCTTTCCAATTATTTATCTTAGCTTGGAAATAGGTGAATTCACCTATACCGCTACATTAGATACAAAGGCTAGCACTTAAGATTTCTTAAAAACAATCACTTTGAGTTTGGAAAATTGGTTTTAAAACATACGAAGAAATACTAAACATAAATTTATAAAGCAGGAATTCATACCTTTAAACATCAACAAGAATGAGCTTATTTGGAGAGCAATAAAGCTTTTTTTTTTTAAGGATATACTGACTAGCTATAGGTAAATTCATCTTTCCCTGATTACTTGATTAGATCATTCAGGCTCAGTGCCTCGCAGCTTTGCAGATTTTGTCATACACTTCTGGAAAGGCATCCTTGCAATTCATTTGCTCCCTCAGCTTGTGGTACAACGAACCATCAAACATATCCCAGAACTCCTCACGGGTCATATAGCAATCTGCATACAGCATCTGGAAACTGGAGAGAAAAAAAAGGGAGAAAAAAAAAAAGAGACTGAGATACTAATTGTGCCACAAGATCTGAAATAGAATATAAGAAAAACCCCACAACCTCAGGGCAAGGTACAAATAGCAAATACTCAACAACAAAAAAAAAACCATCAAAAATGCTTTTAAAAAAAAAGAAAATACAGTTGCTTACATGGATTACACTGGGACACTCTGCCAATTGTATTTCGTGGATTTAACATTACCATGATCTCTTTTCCAAGAGGAAATAACATGTAATGGTGAAAAGAGCAGAATACTGCTACAGTCATTTTTGTGAAGGGGGAGATGGGAAAAGAAAGGAACTCAAATAATTGTTGCTTTTACAGTTTGGTTGAGAACACTTCTTTAGCCATCAATGTCTTGATACTTTCATTAGTTTTACTACTACAAAAAGAAAAGAAGGACTTAAAGATGTGTATAAAGCAGTGGTTCATGTTTAGACATCCTAACCACGTGCAGCCAAATCTTTTGAAAACTTGTATTCTAACAACTTGTGTTTGCAGAAACACAAGTCTAGAGAGAACTTCAATAGTTCCCCCAAATCAAGAGTCTGGCCCCTTGCACCGAAAACCACACATGACCTAGCTACACCCTGACAAATACTTTTCTAACTGCTTTTGAAAGCTTGTTTTCCTTTAAACTTTTAATTCCAGCTTCGAAAAAAAGAAAGTTTTTTTTCTGCATGCTTTGTTATGATCCATGGAGGTACAGTCATGGTGTCTCATATTAGCCCGAGCTACAAAACGCGTTGAAGGCAGATGTAGCAATATGTCCTTTGACTTTTTAAGGTTTCTTTGAACTGGACATTGAGAATATAACTGGGAAGGCAAAAGCCTGCTAAATCAGACAAGGCCGAGATGATAAATTTATAGTGTAAATGAAGCACAGTGCAACAAAGGTCCTTTTAAAAAAATAAATGAAAACATCATTTAGCTGTGGGCTCTTCCTTATTTCTATACTGTGCTGTCTAAAATGCAGCTAGCATCAGAGCACAGCAGTAAAACTGTTACATAAAAGCTCTATTGTTGTGTGCGATTACGAAACTGTAAGATTAAGCATTTATCCATTGTTCATTTCTCAGTGACAGGTAGAGAAGAGACAAAACTTTGTTAGCAAAGAGCTTTAAATTAAAAGCTTAATTTCAAGTTAATTAAAAAAAGCTTAAAATTAACTTTCGGCTGCTTTGTTCTCTGGCAGATCACTTATTGCAGCTAAGTCATTTATACTCTCCAAATCATCTCGAAGCAGACTCACCATTGTTACTCAGCCACACGGGATATAATCACTGTTAGAGTGAGAAGTAGGTCAAAATAGAAATGTGGATAAATTATACTGACGGTGTAAAAATACCGTGTAGTTGTTTTTTTTTATTCCTGAGAAACAAGCCTGTAACTCCTTCTCCACTGACACTACTACAGGAAATTAGGCTGGCATGAGTCTGTGACAGATGGTGGGCACGCATCTCACGCCTACTGCAGTCCTATGTAGTAAGAATCGGGGCAAAGAAAAGGAAGCTATGGAAGTACAAGTTGTGAGGGAGGAAAGACTCCCACCCCCGCACGGGGACTGCAGGGGGGAGTCAAGGCTGGCCTCCCTGCGCAAGGACACGCCAGCCCAAGGATGGGGCAGAGCTGCAGCGCAACGCTGCAAGGACCGCAGGGAGCAGAACAGTCCCAAGGGCAGGCAGGGAAGCTGTCCAGACTTTAACAGCCTGTGGGATGCCTGGAGGGCCTGCGGCCAACTGCAGCCAAAACAGCACTTGCTCTGAACTGGCCTGAAACAAGCCCACCTCAGTATGCAAGCTCAGCGGCTGCCTTCCCACGGGCTGGGCTAGCCAGCCTGGCCCAGAGCGGTCACCGACCCACGCTAACACCGCTTCTGGACAGCAAGTGGTTTATGCACAGTCAGTACAGAGCTGCTGAGGTCTTTCTGCACCTGGCTGCATGGATGTATTTTGTTACAGCTGAGACTCTGCTCCCAGAGCAGCCTGGAGCCGAAAGGATGCACAGGTGACCTGAAGCTACCCAGCTCCCAAATACACTGCAAGAACTTCAGCCAGTGCGCTTGTTTGTTTGGTTTTGCAATCAAATAATGAAAGTAAAATACTATTTAAAAATCATAACATCAAAATTAGTAATTAGTGTTAGTTTTCAGTTATTGTGGTTGTTAAATTATTGCAATATTAAAGTGCTGTAGGATTAAATAACTGCAATCAAACCACATGGGTGTAAGTTATACGGCTTATTACTCTTCTAAGGAGTGGGATCCTTACCCATGCACACTTCTTACAAACTTTTCCATTTGCCTCATCGAAGCCCTGGCTTCAAATTGTTTCCTTTTGGGCTCTCCGTAAGCTCCTATATCCACATAGAGTTCTGCTTCATCCCCTTTTGGGTGGACCATACCGGGATTATTGGGCAATATGAAAGGACATAACCAAAGAGGGTACACCTGCAGAGGTAAGAAAACACTTTATCACTTATTTTTAACAACACAATCCTTTAAGCTGACAATCCTAGTAAAGCTGACAAAATGAAGAGTTAAGAGGACTTCTTCCCAATTTGGGATCAAAACTGGCACACCTCTTCCTTTCCAATTCTCTTGCTGTGGTTCTTAGCTGCACTTTCTAATGACCATAACACAAATAGATTGAGATGCTTAGAATATGTGCTGTGTCCTCCTAGAATTACATCTCCTCCCCCTTAAATATTTGAAATGAAAAAAAAAATAAAAAAAAATCCCCGATCCCAAAGCAACAACCGAATACACAGTAATACTGAGTAAAAAGATAATGAAGAGTTTTCTTTTCCAGGTCAGTCCAAAACTGAAATTGCCAACTTTGTACTTCTTATACTAACTAAAATAAATTCAGAAATAAAAGCAACAAAGGGAAATACATTCCCACACTTGGGGTTCAGTGAGACCGCCAGTGATTTCAGATGAAAGAAAAATCAGTTCAAGTTTTACTAACTGATGAAATCTTTAGAAATGTATGCCTTCTACTAAAATTTGAATCTCATGTTTTTGTTCTTTTTTCAGAAAGCTGTGCTGATTTCTTCTGCTGCCTCCTTCTGGTGACATAGACTTGCGAAGCACCGTACTCCCCAGGATACAATAATGACCTTTTTACACAAGTAGACTATTATGCCCTAAGACCAACAGTCACAGTTCTTATTACACACAGTCCAAGATTCACTGCATTTTAAAACCAGATGTTCTTACATTAAGGTCAGCATGGAAGGTTTGGATAGCCTTCTCAAGGCTCTTCATTGGGACCAACATATCCTGTACAACATGGTGTTGCTCGTACAGCTTTCGAATAGCTTCTCCTTGGGTGAGTTTTAACAAAGAGATTTTTGGAGGAACCATCCAGCCAAACAGGTAACGGAAAATGGGATTATTGCCAAAAGGAATTATATCCTTTAAAGAGGAAAGAAAAAAGTTTGACTTAAGAATGTGTAAGCGAACCAAAAGACAATACTTCAGAATCCTCAGAGCAATATTAAGCCAGATTTTCAATAGATTTAACTGCTGATACATTTGCTAAATTACTATGATACAAACATAAATAAGAGAGGCCTGGACTGAACTTAGCTACACAGCTCTGCCCTAAGCCTCCTCGAGTTACAATGATTGATTTTCAGTCATATGAATCACAACATACTCAGCCCCAAATACTTTCAGTGAATGAAGTTCAGACAACAGTAGGCTATTATCTTAAAATTGCTAAGGAAGGAGCATCTAAGAAGCTAAACTTACAGAACTCTTGTAAGACTAAACACATACAAGATCAGATCTTAAAAGAATTTTAAAGCTGTAAAATTTTAAGTACTTCCTGCACAGCCAACTCCTGTTTAACTTCTCCAGCAGCTGAAGGGATCCGGTATTTCAGAATGCCAAATAAAGTTTTGCGTAAATGCACATCACAACAAATACATTTACGAAATTCAAAATAATGACCTTACTATATAATTAGTATTCTGAGTTTAGGCAGGGCAAATGTTCAGCCATAATTTCACATTCATGTTTTTTCCACTGTCTGCCTTTGGAAATCACTTAGTAGCTAGAAAAACTTAACACTGAAATGCGTACTTAGGTCTAAATTCAGAAAAGCACTAAAACGGACATTAGGAGGCTATGATATAATGCCTAATATATAAAGAAGTGCGTTTGGATTTGTTTTGCCCAAATGCAGGACTTTTAAATTTGCCATAAACTTCACTGTTTTTTTCTGCTATGAAAGACAGAAGTGTTGCCAAGAGGAAGAAGGTACGTTGTACCTAGACCGGGAAAGAGCAGAGTACCTTCCTGCAGATGTTATTTTAATTTTGGAACTGGTCTTACTTGGAGCTCCCAGAAGATACTGCGTGTATGTCTATGGTAATAATGTCTTGAGGGAATGTATTCTGTTCCAGTCCTGTCAGCTTTCAAATACTTCTCCACATGCTTAAAGAACCACGGCTTGTAGTAGTTGCCAATTCTGTTTATCTACAAGAAAACATGCATTCATTAGCAAACACCAAAACAGGTAACAGTTACACCTTACTAGACAACATTAAGTATGTCCCCAAATTCCCTTACTGTGAAGAATCAATGTTATACCCTCAGTGACGGTCTGAATGAGACTGTCACAAGAGATCTAGGGAGCCTTCATTTCTTCACATGCATGGCTCCTTCTTACGTTTCTTGCCATTAAGATTTAATTTAAGTAAGGCTTCCCTGTTACAAGCTAATTAAGAGACCATGAATGTGACAGAACTGGATTCCTAAAATGCCTCTCTCTCAACCCATCATTAATCCAAATTCTCATTATGGCAGAGGAGAAACGTCCAGGTTGAGGGATGCAGTGAACAGTTAGTGTGTCCCTCCTTCAAATGTCCCTGATGTGTTTTACTGATATTAACTGTATTAAATGCTTGCTGGGAAAAGAGGTACTCTGAATAACTGCCTCAGCTACAGGCTGAGGGAGTTGGGGTTGTTCAGTCTGGAGAAGAGAAGTCTCCAGGGAGACCTTATTGTGGCCTTCCAGTACCTAAAGGGGCTTATAAAAAAGATGGGGACAAACTTTTCAGCAGGACCTGTTGCGAGAGGACAAGGGGTAATGGCTTTAAACTAAAAGAGGGTAGATTTAGACTAGATATACGGAAAAATTTTCTACAGTGAGGGTGGTGAAACACTGGCCGAGGTTGCCCAGAGAGGTGGTAGATGCCCCATCCCTGGAAACATTCAAGGTCAGGTTGGACAGGGCTCTGAGCAACCTGATCTAGTGGAAGATGTCCCCGCTCATTGCAGGGGGTTGGACTAGATGGCCTTTAAAGGTCCCTTCCAATATAAACTATCTATGATTCTGTGAATAACTGCAATTTAAAACAGCACTGTTCTGTGTATGAGAAAAGATACTTTTCTTCCACCTTAGGTACTGCAATTAAAAGGCTGTAGACTAAATTATTTGCTAGAATAATGAAATCAGTGGGTCACTTCTTATCAATTGAAGAGATTTAGAGTACAGACTCTGCTGTAGTAACAAAGAGCTGTAATTTAAAATATTCTGACAGACAGATATAACTTTTAATTCTATGTTAAGAGACTGTTCCAATCTTGTAACAATTCTGGTTTTATATTGGCATATAGTAAAGCTTCCGTTAAACTTTGGGGGTATTTCTTTTCTTTACAAGTAACTTCCCTTTAGTTACCTTGCTTTGCTCAGCTTCATCAGTCAAGACTCCCGTCATGATGACTGCTTCTTCCAAAGAATACACAAGTCCTTCCACAAAACTATTCTCCTTTTTCTTAGATTCTTCAGTAAACTTTTCACAAATCTTCTGCAGTCCTCTCACAGGCTCATAATGTATTTTGACATATTTCTTGGCAGGAATCATTTTTATTTCTGCTGCAACCAGGAAACCCAGAGTACCACAAGACCAAGGCACTGCATAAAATAGGTCTGAATTTTCAGTCTGCAAAAAGTATGTCATACTAAATCATATATCCATACCGATAACTGTCAACGACATTGTAAATAATAGCAAAATAAGATTTTGTCTTACTGGTGAACATCTCACAAGGCTTCCATCGGCAAGAACAAGTTCATAGGCCACGCAGGTATGTTGAAAAAGTCCATAGATATGGGACGAAGACTCAATGCCAGTTCCCATGATCAGGCCACCTTATCAAGAGAGCACAAAACAAATCAAATGAAACACGCTCCAAAATTAAGGTAGTTTACGAGAACAAACCCCCATTTTTAAGCTCTGGGCACGGCTTTTAAGACTATTAAGAAGAAAAAATAGGAAATGCTTATAACATAAATGCCACAATAGAACATAAGGTTCAACAGAATATTTCAGGAACCTTTAAAACAATGCAACATGTTCCTGCGTAAGAAGCTAATGAAAATGCAGCAAAATCTTTTCTCATCATGATGATTCTTACCTACTGTAAGATCATCAAGCTCTGGTACCACAGGAATAGTCCATCCCATGGGATTCAGGTGTGCAGTCAGCTGGCCCATGGTGACCAAAGGTTCCACACGAACAACCTAAAAAGAAAAAATCCACCAATTACCCCACCAAACATCAATTAAGTGTTCAGCATTAATGATGAAAAAACACTGCTGACTGGATTGTACTTCCATCTGCTATCAGAATTCAGAGTCTTATTTTCCTAAGAGCACTACTAAAAATAGTTGAAACTGTTTAGTGATTCCTCCTCTGCCTCAACATCTTGTTGCTCAGTCCCCAAAACCATAAATCAATCTGGTCTTTTAGACTTCAGCACATAAAAGCTAAGCAATTCCATATGCTGTTTTTTTGATAGAATGATCTGAGCACACATTGCAAAACCTGAAATTTGGTGGGTCTACTGCTACAAAAATCCTTTGTTCTTTATGGAATCTTAATCTCTTCAGCTACAAATACAGTAAAAAAAGCCATAAATCTCATTATTACGAAAGCTTTGTGATGAATTTCTTACCTGTCTTTCACTGTCCACTTCCAGAACATCCATTAAATTGATCATGATGTTCTTATGAATCTTCTTATACTTCCCAACACGAAGTGACACAGTCAACCAGCCAGGCCGGCCAGTGCACATGTATCTTTTGCTGCCTTCATTTTTCCACTCCCGAACCTGCAAGAGGTAACAACCGAACTGATGCTGTAAGGCATACACATGTAGTCAATAATGAATACCAGAAACATTCTTCCCTCGCTGTGAAAAATCGTTCAGAAATACTCTTACTCCTCTACATGCACGTTACCTGCAAGTAACAAAGCCTGAGCATCTCTATGCTGAGCAGCGACACTTTGGAAGTCTCTCTGCAGACCTCTCAACTTCTAAATAAAATACTACCAGAGGGGTCTAGTTATGCAGAGGAAGCATTTCTAATACCCCGTGGCTTTTGAGATTTTTTGGAGACGGGATTTAGAAAACAAGCAAGAACCTAAAAGAGTTTTAAAAATCCACAGGAAAACCTATACTCTAAGGGAGGTATTACCACTGTCATAAATAATCTTAGTTCTGTGAAGCTTAATGAAGCAATGCCTCCTCCTAAACACACGAAAAAAAAAGGTCTGAGCCTGCAAATGAACAGGCAAAGACAGAAAAGTTGAGAAGGGAAATGTGCAAGCCATACGCATGATCCATGAATTTTGCAAAGCCACAGTGGTTAACATTTGGAGAACAAACATCAATTACAGCATTTTCCTCAAAGCTCAGCTGCTACTACAGCTGGTGATAAAAAGCCCAAACCCTCAAAAAATAACTCCATGCACATTAATATCCATCTGTATCTGCAATGAACATGCGAGACAAGGAAGAGAAGATAAGTAGACGTGACAGAACTATCATATATATTACAGAGCACAGAAACATTACAGAAACCTGCATTCCTGGGTGGAAGAAAAGTTTCAGCTCCCCTTCAATCATCTCTTGGAACTAACTATGCCGAGAAGCTGGATGTAAGTGGTATTAAAACACGGTATCAAGCCAACGATTCCAAGACTAACATTTTCATGTTACACAGGCGGACGTACGGGCCTAAGCCCTGTGAGTGCACGGAGCGATCCACAGCACATCTCTAAGCATGTTACGGTGACAGCAGCCGGGCAGCCACATCGGGCCTTGCCTGCAGTTGACGCCACAACTTTGAGAAGAGTTTCAGACGGGGAAAAAAACACCAAACCCCAAACCCACAGGGGCAGAAACACTCGCTGACATTTCTGCGTTTGCTTTTTCCCACTCCGGCTGCCGCAACCGGATTCCCGGCTGGATTTTGCCCCGGCTCCGTGGGAGGTGGGGAAGGGGACACACACACCCGCCCACACACCCACCCACCACACACACACACACCCACCACACACACACACACACCCACCACACACACACACACACCTGGCCGCCAGGCCCCGCTGT
>VZSZ01003692.1:59193-71371 GCA_013398815.1 Ibidorhyncha struthersii
TTGGGGACGGGCCCTTGGCAGCTCTGTGGTGGAGGTGCTGTGGTGGCCAGTGTCCCTTGGGCAAGGGGCTGACCCTGCTGCCTTTGGGTTGGGGGGCAGGAGGAAAACACCTCTGGACGCCTCTCTTGGGCACCCTCATGGCGTGGTTTTAGGTACCAGGGAAGCTGGCAGCTCAGGTGTCTCCCACAGAAACTCAAAGTGCCATGCAGTCTGATTTCTAGAAGGGAGAAGGAGATACCCCCCTCCAAAACACGGCTTGCTTTCTAAAATCCTGGTGGAAAATTCCTCACCTCCCACTCTCCATGGTGGAACAGCAGGAGGGAAGATACATAAAGTCTGTGAGGAAGATAAGACTTTTTTTTTTAAAAATAAAAAACTAAAAGCTGTTACGTCCCTCAAAAAGTGTGCTGTGTGAGGGGACAGTGGCAGAGGTGCCCCACAGGCAGTGGCTGCCCCTGGAGACACTGACGCAGCACAGTGCCTTCAGGGACCCCAGAGTGGTGCAGAGAGACCTGCTGTGTTCAGGGAGAAACATGGTGTCAAGGTGTTTCGTGAGGACACTGCCACAGTGACGTAGCACACCAACATGTCAGATGGTGCCTCTTCCTCTTTGTCAGCAGGACAAAAAGTCACCTTTGCCTTTAGCTGCCACAGGAGATACTGGGAGAGATCACTGCATCAAAGTTCAGGGATTGGCTGTGTCAGGCAGCCACACCTTGTAGTCTCCTTCAGATGACTTGCGGGCTTTGTTTTGAGCCCAGTTCATTTTTTTATGTCCCACTGCTTTTATTGAAAGACTGGTCTGAATCTTCTCTGCTCTGATGTTTGAAAATGGTCTCCTGATCTCCAGCCTAAATTTATTCACAGCCAAATTATATTTGTTGCACTTGTGCCTAATCTGCCCGCTAGCTCTTTTCTTTCTTACAGCCGAGTTGATGTTATCTGCTTTTGTTTACTGGTTTGTCTGCTGACTGGAATTATGCATGGAAAAGAAATTTCCCATGCCCTAAGAGAGATTATTTTAACCTCTCTGAAGAAACTAAATAATTACTCTTGATCAGAGCGTGATCAAGTGCAGGGCTTATTGGACAACAGCATCATTTATTCATAAGGGGATATTTATACCTTCAGTGTAAATACTGTTTTGAAATTGTTTTTATGAAGATCCATTAAAAGCATTTCTAATGTTTTCCATGTTCTGCTCTTGTTTTTGTAAGGTCCCAGGCAGCAAGAAGGGAGTAGGTGAGCTCAAAGATTGCAACGCAAAACTGTGCTTTAAAACAGAGGAGTGAATCACCATTAAGATGATGGTGAAATTGCCTGTGTACCTAGCGATGCCAAGCAGAGAAAATACAGGAATCAGAAGGGGATAAGGGGACGGGAGGCAGATGTTTTAAATGCTGACGTTTTTCAATTTTAGTTATTTTAGGTGTGAGCAAAACATCATCCAACAATCTATGTAGGCTTAGGAAAACATCATCTGCAAATCTGGTTTGAAAAGCTAAGATTCCATTGGTGTCTTTGTAAGACTAAAATCCCTGGTCTCTTCAATTTAATTATCATTTTAAGTGTGTTTAAGCTGTTAGTGCTTCTTAAAAAAGCAGTCCTCTTCCCTTCCTCTCCTCCCTCCCACTCCTGCCATCCCATCCGCCCACTCATGCTGTTCTGGGCACGCTGTGCGGTACAAATGCTTCTGCTGTCACTCTGTTAAACGGGTTGGGGAACTGATCTGACTGATGAATTGGGCTGGTTTTTAGATCAATGTTTTTCTGCCTGGCTCAGGTCTGCTGGAGTTCACCCCACTGACGCTTGTGTAGCTGGGGAGCAGGGAACAGAGCAGGGGCCTCTCACTGACTGTGCCAGAGCCACCCATCTCCTTGGCGAGAGCTGATCACAGATCGCCCTGCCGATACTGCGCAGGACTCTTCATTGCCAAGTGGGATTTAGTAATAACGACGCAAAGGCTTTCAGACCAAGAAGGAATGAAAAGATGCAGCAGTTTGTCTGAGGAGACAGCTAAAAGGGACATGATAATAACGTACAGAGCATTTGAGCTGCAGACAAAAGTAGGCTGAAAAATTCTGTCTCCATAAGAAAAGTATCAAGAGGCATTCAGAAGAAGCAAAGAAAGGCACTGAAAAGTGTTAGAAAGCCCTTTTTTATTTTTCGCACAAGCTCTCATAGCCCTGGTACTGACTGCCACAGAGCTGCTGCTGAGTGGTACCAGGGTGTCAAAAGGACGGGCGTTTTAACAGTAATAGTTGTGAAAACTAATCACGAATTTTGGGAAGGCTGCAAGCCACTTTAATTCAATAAGCAAACCAGCCCATGGTTACTAGGGGTTAGGAGTACATTTCCCTAAACTTTCAGGTTTCCTGCAGGTTTGTTTGTCACAGAGCCGGCGCTGTCAGAAATGGGACGTGCTTTCAGAGGGTTGGAGGGATGTGGTGTTCAAACTGCTGTGTGAGAAGCTCCCTCTGCTGAGAAAACCAAAGTATATTCGATCATCCTGAAGGAAAAGCCCATTGGGGGACGTAGGCTGGAGTGGGGCTTTCTGTGACACTTGCAGGTTGACGTGTGTTGTTCTGGATAGGGGCTGAATGAACCTTGAGAGCATCCAGCAATTGAAGAAAAATGTCAAATTTCAGCTTGAGGGCTTTAAGGAAAAAAAAAAAAATACAGGGGGACATTATCAGCTGTTTTATCGACTGATGATATCAGAACAACTGCCAGAATATTCCAGAGGGATGACACATACCTACTTATTACCTCTGAAAGAAAAAAGTCGCTTTGTGGCACAGCAGGATGTAAAGGCAGCCTGGTCCGGGGAGAGCTCTGCGCCTTTCTGAGGCAAAGCGGGGCTATACCGGGCAGGAGAAGCACGTACCCCACCTAACGCCTGACAGCCACGTGTGGGATTGGGGTACGCTTCCAGGGAACGTGAGGGAGGGCAGCCAAATCCTTCTGATGGTGTAAAACTGAATGGAAACCATCTGGTGTGACGGTCCTACCTGTCTGAAGACTTAGGGACTTCGGAACTGGAGTGGCTCCGTGTGACCTTTCTCTGCCTGGACGCACATTTGGGAGGCCCGGGACATTTTGGAAGACAGCAGCAACATTTCTACTGGTGTTTGATTCATCAAATCTACGTGATTTACCTTAGAAAAACCTTCCCTTTCAGAGGGTGTAGGGGAAGAATGTGGTTTACTTTATGTTGTTCGATTTCCCAGCTTCCAGAGGCTGTTTTTTGAGAGGTGTTTGTCAACAGAATATCCAGGACCCGCTTCTCAGGTGTCACCAATATTTCATGCGAGGGAGTAGAGGTGCTTGACAGCTTGAGGAGGAGGAGGGCAGAGGGTTTAGCACAACAGCCGTAGCTGTGGTGGCTGTTGGAAAATCCACCAAAAATGGACAATGGGATTATAGTTACTTGAGAAACTGCCAGGTAGCTCTCAGGGAAGGTGAAACACCTTCTGAAGGCTTAGACAAGGATCTTTAGGATGAGTAGGCTATTTTAGGTGTAGGTGGACCTAATCTAATGTGGAAGGACTTGTTGACATCTGTGCTGGGGAAGGGTCTCCAGGTGGCTGTAGTCCAGCCTGCTCAGCACACCTTGTCCTCAAGATGACTTTGCTCGTTCTTCCCTTGCCTTCCCCTTGTCCTCTCAGGGCTGCAGTCACCATGTCTGCACTGGGAAGAGCTTCACCAAGAGAAGGAATAACTCCGGTGCTGCAAGGCAGGACAAGGAACCAAGCAAGGATGCCTGGGCTGTACCCTATGTGCTTGCATATTGACCGCGTTGTGTGGCCCCGCTCCTCCAGCCAGGCGTTATTGGAGATGGCTGGTGGGACCCCAGTCATCGTCTGGGGAGGAAGCAGATGTAGGGCGTGAAGTGAAATCCGGAATATTAACGATGGCAGAATGGGGCCCATCCTTCGGTGGCCGTGCACTGCGTCAGGAGGCAAGGTCAGCTGCCGGTCAGCACATTCGCAGAGCCGCCGAAAAAAACCCTGTGCCGCAGAACGTGCGAGAGCTTTCGTGTATTCTCTCTGACGTGTATTAAATCCAGCTTTACAGCTGCCTGTGAAAAGACGCACTGTCTGGGATTTATAAAAAGAATCACTTGTCAAAACAGCGAGCTGGGTTGGGAAAGGAATTCAGCCCTCCCTTCATTGTCACTGGGGCCGGTGTCCTCAGCAGCAAAAATGAAACGGCTGTGGCAAGGTAGCAGGTTGGTGAAGGACCTGGGGATCCAGCGCTGAAACTACAAACTGGGGGAGGCTGCACTCTTCATGGGTGAGCAGCGGAGGAGAGCGAGCTCATGGGCAACCGTCGGTTGGCTTCACGGCCCCTCTGGGCATGAGGCCGTCTGAGAGTGAGAAGGGGCAGCAGTCGGAGAGGTGGTGGTGGTCTGCTGTCTCCTTCCATTGGTGAGATCCTGGAGACACTAACTGTGCTGGGCATCAGAAAGGAGCTGCAGCCACTGAAAGGCAATAAAGAGATTATTTTGGACTCATCGTATAATGGACACGTGTACCAGTGGCCTCCAAGATGCCCACGGTGAACTTTGTCGTGAAGGCAGTTGGGAACCACAGCTGGTGATGAGCGACCCCATCTCCCATCACTTGCTGCCGGCCTCCTCTTGCCTGGGGTGGCAAATGCTGTGGGAACAAGTGAAAAGCATTTGGGGCTAGCGTGATGCTGAAGGCTTGCCAATGTCACCGGAGGAAAACACTGGAAGTTATTTTTTTGTACAGGCCACATTTTTCTCCCGTTTTCAGCTCCCGGCAAATCTGCGTGCGTGTTTAACCTCCCAGTACCAGATGTACTTGCGGGCCCTTTTCCTCCAAATAAAGCTAAGACTTTCGCTGCCTTGGCCGTCGCCATTCTCCTCCTGGTGCTGTCACTCCGTCACCTGTCTGCTTTCATTTATTTCAACGTTTTAAAAATTTCACGGGCCCACTCCCAGATGATGTAAACTGATAAAACTCCAGGCCGTGCTCCAAAAACATCAGCGTTACTGTAGGATCTAGCCCTTTGGGTTTACTTACCTATGCCAAAGAAAAATAGAGAAGCTGTAAGCATAGCAAAAAAGGAGAAGAACGGCTGAAAAAAACCCAGTTAAAAATGTTAGTTATGTAAGAGCTGTATAGCTGCGATAGTTACCTCGCATATCCTTTTCATAAGTGAAGCAATCTAGCCAGATAAGTTAATAATTAAGGGTGACAAAAATATACCATTGTTCCAATAATAAGGAACTGTATTAGTCTTATCGAAGATAAATGGAGGCGTATTTAATATGGTTCGGTGCTATGCTGATAGACTACCAATGCCCCTTTTTCGCTAGAAAACTCAGTACAAAAATCAGGTCAAAAGCTGATAGCCGCTATCTGTTAAGACATTTTACTTCCCTCCGAGTTGCTCGATGTGCTTTTGTGGCAATCCCCGTCGGGAAGTGACTCCCACACGTACGGAGCTGAGCAGAAGGAAAGTGGAGGCTTTGAGAAGAGGACCTTGCCCATTCCTATCGAGAGCGACAGGACGTGCTCCTGCGTGTGGAGCATCTCGTGGAGATACGGAACAATTTCAGACTGAGGACTGAAACGGACTGGTCCTCACCCCTTCAAAAAAGTGACTGGCAAAGGTGACGGAAAGCACGGGAAGGTGACGAGGGTGCGATTGTTCAGTCTCTTTTAATACAAGACACTCCTGTAAAATTCAGTTTGGCGGTCTTGATTGTAGCAATACCTCGTAAAAGGAGACAGCAATTTCAGTGCCTCCTGACACAATAAAAACCCAATTTTTTCATACCTCTAGCAAGCGCAGAAATGCGATGGCCGCAAAGCTCTGCCGATGGGGAGCAGTGGCCTTTCCTTACCCACACACAGAAACCCTGTGACTCTCAAAATAGACCCGAGAATGGGTAAACGCACAGATCCTGTCTCCAGCTCATGTTAAAACCTAGGCGCGCTCCTCAAGCCTCGCGTGCTGAGCTGGAGACTCACACAACTGCTTTCTGTCTCCTTCTGCCCTCTCCATCCTCAGCAAGGCCTGTTTTTATTCCACAAAATGCTTAAGAAAAAGCATTGGGCGATCAGCCAGCAATAAACCATTGTCATCCCAGAGCAGTTAATTACCATTATCTCTAATATCAGCCAAGAGCCTGTAACAAGCTCTGAACTTTTATTGCGTTGAGGTGTCCGTTCACATCCAGAGTGATGCGGATGATAGGGCCGGGATGAGCTCTCCCTCCTGCTGGAAGTGGCGCAGTGACTCACCGAGGGAGGAGAGTTCCATCCCTCTGCGAGGCAAGGAGTCACCCGCCAACAAGAGCTGACAGTTTTCTGGCACAGGAGTATTTACACCTCCAGGGAAGTGAAACTACGCTCTTTCAAATAAGATGAGTAGCCAGACTTTAGCTCCTAGCTAAAGAAAGGACCTGATACATTTTGGGGAGGAAGATTAACTCTCTGGGTCCTGGAAGACTTCCCAGGGAAGTGGAGCAGGAAAGGTTATGTTCTCCATCAGGGATGGCAGGTCTCTGTCTCAGGGATGCCTTCTCTGAGGTCCTGCCACAGTCTGAGATGCTGATGGTAAGTCATCTCGATATGGGAGATAGAGACCTTTATTTTCAGTCTGAAGGTGAGTAATTTAGGCAATGTGTTCCATCTGTTTCTTCATGTTCATCTTTATAAACGTCTGTTAGTCACCTTCATGACCTTCTCTTTCTCCCAGACTGGTATAGGGTCTGTTTTTCTCTGACCTGTAGAGGGAAGAGATAGGAGCGATCTGCTCCTACACTTCCATGGGAGAAAGCTTCTGCTACTGCTGTTTCTTTCAGGAGTAAATCAGGAGAACATGTTTGGATTGGAGCCTTAAACTACAGAGCTAACCAGAGCACGAGCCAAATTCAGCGTTGAGGGAGCCGCAGCGCTGCCCTTGGCTTCACTGGAGACGAGTGTTGATATCCACGGTCAGCGGGGCTCTGTCGCTTTTAATGCCATGACAGAGCCAAGTTGCAGCCCTTTATTTCCCAAACTCACCTCCTGTCGTCTTTGCAGGACTTCAAAATTGTCTCCAGCTACCTGGAAACTCAGGTAAGAAGATGTAAATATTCCAGGTGAAAAGTGAGGCAAGGTGTGCAGGCGGAAGTAACGGCTTTCGCTAGGTCAACAGACGGCCCTGCAGACAAGCTTTGAAGAAAGCAGACAAGCTTTGGGGCGCAGCAGTACATCTCTGCCGCTGGAAGGAAGAGAGTGGCATTTGCTGTTTGAAACCGAGACCACGCGGCGTGAAGAAAAGAGAAGCAAGCTGAACACCACCTACCTCCTAAGCTGGGGTAAGAAATACGCAGCACCTTTCCCAAGTGCCTCACCAACCGCCTATAACCCTCAGACACCAGGTGCTGCCCCAAATACTCTGTTTGGGTTTTGTTCCAGCTATATATATCCCTTAGACTAATAAAACCTGCTCCCTCTCAGCCATACCTTGCGTTATCTCCTCAGGCTGTCATGCCTGCAACAAAAGTTTTGCAGGGTTTGCTGGCAGCATAGTATCCCTTAGCGACCTCCCAGCGCAGCGCACCGATGTAGGCAAGTGCTTGTGGGCAGCCCGGTGCCAGGTCAGGAGATGAGATGATGCACTCATGGGGACACTGGGGAAAGGAAACCAGCTGTGGAGCATCTGGGACGGGTGTGTGTCGGACACTGAGGGCTTCCTCATGGCTCCACACACGGTGGCAAGTAGAAAAGCTAGACGGCTGCTCTATCCTTTTTCTAAAAAATCATAATTAATGCTGCTTTTAAGCTTCTCTTTTGCATTTCTGTGCTGAAAAAAAAGATATTAAAAAGCCCATTAGATGCTCCCCAGAGTCCACCATAAGAGCTGAGTGCAGCGGAGACATGAAGACTGCCCAGGGTCTCGGGGATGCCAGGGTAGCTGGAGTTCATCCCGCGGGTAACGCTGAATTCGCTGGAAAGCAAATTTAGCCAGTTTTGTCTTTGATTACAAGCACTTGCTACTTTTATTGAACATCAGCATTTGGACTGAAGGATACGCAGGAGCTTCAGCCTCGGCTTATTCAACAGTGCGGTCAAGTTAATGCTACTGCGTTTGAGCCGCCAGCGCAGATCTGCGGTAGCTCTCTCTGCTCGGATCTGATGGTTGCGCTCATGGCTGGCATCGAGCTTGACTGAAGAACCTACAAGGCTGAAAATCGATGTTTCTTCACCGTGAGCCAAATGGCAGCTCATGCTCCAGCAAAGCCGCGACATCTGCAGCGTGTAAAACATGGTTGTGCCTCTTCCCAGAAAAAGAAGCTCAGACCTGAAACGTGCAGAGCACGTGGGGTGTCCCTAAGGCAAAAATCTCCAGGAGCTCAATAAAAGTGTTGCCTGACTGAAGATTGAGCAGAGGCATCAGGATTTAACTCTCCCACCCCTTTTTAGGTGAATTTCAGATCCTTTGCAGGTTTTCGTAGAAAGCTCCCAGGAGGCTCTCGCTGTCCCCATTCGCAACACAAAAATTTCCCTTGCAGGAAACCCACAGCTTTATCCTGCCCCTTTATCTGCACGACAGCCTCAGGGGGACGTGGCACGTCAGCCCGGTACCGCTGTACGAACACAAGTCCCAAATGAAGAGCAGAAGGAATTTAAGATCATTGCTCGTCCCTAAAGCTCTCTGTGGATGAGGGTATCAGTACTTCTCCCTTTCCAGGACTTCCCACCACAGCCACGTGCCCCAGCTTTACAAACTGCTGGTTAGGACACCGTTATGGTACACTTTTAAGCTTTAAAACACTCAGAGGTTTTGGGTCCAGAGGTTTGCTGGATGATGGACACAGCTAGTGCAGAAACCCCTTCAGAAACTGATATTAAACAAGTGATGGAGCCGAATACACCTCTTGCTCTTCTGTTATAATTCAAATCCAGTAAAAGCCATCGCAGCTAAATAATAAGATATATTATGTACAAAACGGGCTTTTGCAGTCAGTAAAGTCTCGGGGCAAAAAAATAGCTGTCCCCAGAAAGAGTACATCTTGGTGACCCTGGCCACGACAAACGAACGCCACTTTGTGCTCATGGGGATGATCACCCTTCACATCCAGGTCTAGGCTTTTCCTGCTGGAGAGCAAGGATGAGTAGATCCAAACCCTTCAGCTGCCCATTCAGCAGAACCTCAGGCTCAACCCAAAACAAGCCTAAGGACGCTAGTGAACGTTGCGTCAGTTGAAGATGTAGGACAAATATTTTCGATGCCTGGATTTACTTACTGGATTAGATAGGAGTGCCTGAGCCAGTATATCAACTAACGCAACTAATTAAGCATTTTAAGAAGATGCAAATTAAGGCAAGGATAAACAGCAGGTTTCTCCCTTGCTTTACGTGTGCCGGGTGCAGGAACACCTTCCCATCTGCACATCCTCATGGCTGCGTGCCACAGCCCTTATCAGCTTGGCAGGCTGCACCCACCCCTGCCGTGCCCAATGGCCCGTGCCGAGGGGACATACAAGACGTGCCAGCCCCTTGGGAACGGCTTCCCTATGGACCTAGACAACGTGGGCACCTTACGCCTGCTGGGATGTGTCCCCTAAGCCCTCATCAGTGCCTCTTTTGTGGCTCCGTCATGGGTGGCAGCACCCTGCCGAGCGGGGCTTGCTGGGGGCAGCTGGGTGTGGGAAGAGTGGTCCGGGTGCCAAATCACCGACGGAGACCTGCGACCTGGTCCAGGGTGTCGACACTCCCGTCCCAGGTATGAGGACCTTGGCAGGGAGCCTGGGCTCCTCTTCTCTGGATTGGGTGCCCTGGTACACCTAAAGTCGCCCTTGACTTGGTGCTCTGGAGTCAACCACCTTGTTGTGCTGGGGCAGAAGGTGCACCCGTGCACACACACACAACACGCACACAGGGGTATTGAAAATGCTAAATTATTTAGCCTGATTATACAGTGAAATGCACGATTTTACAGGTGATTTGCTGCAGCAGCAAAACGTGGTGAACGGTGAATTAAAAAGCAGCAGCGTTGATCAGGCACAGCATCCTTACCTGGGGGAGGCAATTACTGGAACAATCTCTTTCTCCATTCCTCCTTTGTTCCTGTTCTTGCAGGGGCTGTAACCGGCTTTTATATCCTCTTGTTTTCTCCACTGCGGTTTCACCGTGCATGGGGTGTTTTACATATTTTGCACAGATATTCTGTCTTTATTCTGGAGAAGCCCTTTGCCTGTGTTCCGTGATGCATTGCAGCACCTTGTCCACCAGCAGGAAAGTTCTCAAAGAGGGAAAATGCAGCTTGGCCAAGGTGCTGCTCAGCAGAGACGTGCTGGCACCACTCGGCACCTACAGCCTCTACCTTCTGGAATATTTGTCCTGCGTTTGTGGCTGCCTGTAGGCCAGCTCTCTGAGGAAGACAGAAGATCGCAGATGGTTATAGGGCTGGAGGACCAAAGGGCCAGAGCAACGCGTTGGCACGTAGCCACCTCACTCTCTGCAGCCCGGTGCTGGCACGTGCATGCAGAGCCGTGCGCTAACGCTGCCTTGAAGTGCTTCAGAAGCCATTTGACAATCAAATTTCCATTAAATATAATATCTGAGCAGGTAATAAGCAGCAAAAGATGTCTCATTGACCTTTAATAAGGGAACTGGTGATTCGCAGTGCCCACATCAGCCAGGGATGGCAGGCACTGGTAATATGAGTGCTCAGCACCGGCGTATCTGCGGCAGAAGAATCCAGATGTTCTCCCCGGGGGTCCCCAGGGCCAAACTCTGTCCTGCCAAGGAGGCAGGACCGTGGTCTTTGGAGGACACCTGGGAATTTGTTGTCAGGGATCGCGCTCTGGCGTTTGAGGACCTTGCTGCATCCCAGCCCAGGGGGTGAGACCACGCTGGGGCGGCTGGCCTCGAGGACCCCTGCCCCTGTGACGGAGACCCAACCTGCTACCAGGGCAGCCCCGCGTGAACCAGCCCTCCTTGTGCCTCGGTTGACCATTTGTAGAACTCCACGGTGTCGGCGGGTACGAGGGGCTGCACACCCACACATTTCCAGCTAGGCTGAGTGGCTACCAAACGTAAAGATGGGGACAAACGTTTTAGCAGGACCTGTTGTGATAGGACAAGGGGTAATGATTTTAAACTAAAAGAGATTTAGACTAGATATACGGAAAAAATTTCTACAATGAGGGTGGTGAAACACTGGCCCAGGTTGCCCAGAGAGGTGGTAGATGCCTGGAAAACATTCAAGGTCAGGTTGGACGGGGCTCTGAGCAACCTGATCTAGTTGAAGATGTCCCCGCTCATTGCAGGGGGGTTGGACTAGGTGACCTTTAAAGGTCCCTTCCAACCCAAACTATTCTATGATTCTGTGATTCTATACATGAAGCAGATATGAATTCCACGGCGGGGGCTTTGCACCGGTCCCCGCAGCCTGTGCAAGGAAATCCTGAGCTGGTTTTGAGCCAGCACGGTAAGGAGCTGCAAGCAGTGCAGGAACAGCAGCTCAGGGTTCAGCTGCAGCACAGATGTATCCATAGAAATGGCTTTTTGTCAGCGACGCTCAGCTGTAGCTCAAGAGCAACGCAATGGACTTGTGAGAGCACACAGCAACAGCACAGCGCGGCACGACAGCTCTCGGCAAAATCTACCTCTACCTCTGTGATGAGGAACTGTGCCTGACTCCAGGTGCCAGTCGTATGGACCATCCTGGACCTCAGATGGGAGCATCCCCAGCTTGTTTAACATCCAGGTATCCTCATGAGTGCTGCAGGGTCAAAAGTTCCAGCTGGAATGGGGGAAAGGGCCAATAGTGGCATTTGACAGAGAGGTGAGGAGAACTGAAGTGGTCACAAAGCAAACTTGTGGCAGAGATGCCCCTGTGCTGCAATGTGGGCGTCCCACCCGTAGGACAGTGGTGTCCCACCCATGGGGTGGTGGTGTCCACAGGGTGGAGGTGTCCCACCTGTAGGGTAGTGATGTCCACAGGGCAGCACTGTCCCTCCCGTGGTGTAGTGATGTCCACAGGGCAGTGGTGTCCCACCTGTGGGGTAGTGGTGTCCACAGGGTGGAGGTGTCCCACCCGTGGGGTTGTGGTGTCCACAGGGTGGGGGGTGTCCCAGCCACAGAGTATCTCTCACGGGCTCTGCAGCCTGAAGCTCTCTCCAGCTCGGTGGTACGGCTGTTCCCCG
>VZSZ01003692.1:90420-132897 GCA_013398815.1 Ibidorhyncha struthersii
TGGTGCTGCTGCCCTTCGCCGGCGCCTACAGCCGAGTGCTGAACGCCGGCTGTCGGCGGATGGCGCAGATGGGGGTGGTGATGGTCGCGGCTGCCGGTAACTACAAGGACGATGCCTGCCTGTACTCACCAGCCTCTGAGCCGGAGGTACGAGCTGGGGGGGTTCCCCGAGGTGTGGGGACACTGCCACCTCCCTGGGCGTCAAGTCAGCCAAACGGGCTGGGGCTGCGCATCCCATCCCTCCCCCGTCCCCCTCCGTCACCGCCCCGGCAGGTCATCACGGTGGGCGCCACCAACAGCGAGGACCAACCCGTCTCCATCGGCACCCTGGGCACCAACTTTGGCCGCTGCGTGGACCTGTTCGCCCCCGGGGACGACATCATCGGCGCCTCCAGCGACTGCAGCACGTGCTTCACGGCGCAGAGCGGGACGTCGCAGGCGGCTGCGCATGTGGCAGGCGAGCTGGGCTACCGGGTGGCGGGCAGGGCTGGCCTTCCCCTCGCTGGCGCTGGGCACATGTCCCTGCAGGCGCAGGGCATGGGGGCTGTCTGCGCTGGGGACACTTTTGTGTGCCATGGTTTTGGTGCGTTTGGCTCATTTGGGTGCTGCGCATCCCGTGTGTGCGGATGATGGGCTGCAGTGATTCCTCTCGCGTCTCTCCGGAGCTGCGTTGCTCGTGGGGGAGTCGTGCGTAGGTGGCTGCGAAGCCCTCGGTTCTCACCGCGGCCCCCTGGGCTCTCGGCAGGGATGGCCGCCATGCTGCTCAGCGCCGAGCCCCAGCTGAGCCTCGCCGACCTCCGGCAGCGCCTCCTGCGCTTCGCCACCAAGAATGTCATGGACATGGCGTGGTTCCCCGAGGAGCAGCAGCTCCAGACGCCCAACAGCGTGGCCGGGCTGCCCGCCCGGCTGGGCGCAGGTAAAGACCTCGGCTGTCTGCTGGGTGCCCGGCAGAGCTCTGCCTTTACCGGGGAGGGAGGTGCTTGGGTGAAGGCACGGCACGCCGGCAGGGCACGTTCCTCCCCGAGCTGTGCCGGGGATGGCTGAGCCCGAGCGCGGCTGTTTGCACGCAGAGGGTAGCGGGGAGACCTGCCCGCCCTCGTTGGCATCCGTGGTCCGTGCCGTGGGCTCCGGGTGATGCTGTGGGTGTCCGCCGCGCTGCCGCTGACACCATCTGCCCCGTTGCAGACGAGCAGCTGTACTGCCGCTCGGTGTGGTCGGCACGCTCGGGGCTCACCCGGCACGCCACCGCCGTGGCTCGCTGCGCCCACGCCGAGGAGATGCTCAGCTGCTCCAGCTTTTCCCGCAGCGGCAGGCGGCTGGGGGAGCACATGGAGGTGAGCAAGGCGTGCGGAGACAGAAGTACCACCCCGGGGGTGCCCGCCGGCCTCGGAGGGGTGTCCCCAAGCCCCCGAGCAGCCCCGGTGACACCGTGCTGCCCCGGCTGCAGGACAAGGATGGGCGGAAGCAGTGCGTGGCCCACAATGCTTTCCGGGGCCAGGGTGTCTACGCCATCGCCAGGTGCTGCACGTGGCCCAGGGCCGAGTGCCGGATCAACGCCAGCTCGCCGGCGGCCGAGGGGGCCGGCTGCTCCCCACAGGACCACGTGCTGACCGGTAATGCCTGACATGGCGGGTGACGGAGACTTGAGCCAATACGCTGGTGGCCGAGGGCGTTTCTTCCAGAAAAACTCTGGGACTGGGGGGTAAAAGGGTGGGTGTGAGCGCTGGGGTGACAGGGGAGGGCTGGAGCACCTCTGCTATGAGGACAGGCTGAGAGAGTTGGGGTTGTTCAGCCTGGAGAAGAGAAGGCTCCGGGAAGACCTTATAGCGGCCTTCCAGTACCTAAAGGGGCTACAGGAGAGCTGGGGAGGGACTTTTTACAAGGGCATGGAGTGATAGGATGAGGGGGAATGGCTTTAAACTGGGAGAGGGGAGATTTAGATTAGGTATCAGGAAGAAATTTTTCACTCTGAGGGTGGTGAGGCGCTGGAACAGGTTGCCCAGAGAAGCTGTGGCTGCCCCATGCCTGGAGGTGTTCAAGGCCAGGCTGGATGGGGCTTGGAGCAACCTGGGCTGGTGGGAGGTGTCCCTGCCCAGGGCAGGGGGGCTGGAACTAGGTGATCCTTAAGGTCCCTTCCAACCCAAACCACACTATGATTCTGTGATTCTATGACACATGCTGCGTGCATGGATGCAGGGAAGGCTCAGGGCTCAGTGCGGACATCCCTTCGCACTGTGTGTGCACTGGGATGCTGCTACGGCTGCCCCGCGCTGACAGCCCCTCTCCCCTTGGCAGGCTGCAGTTTCCATTCCCCCTCCGTGGCGCTGGGTGACGGCGGCAGACCCGTCACGGGGCCGGGGAGTGTGTCCAGCCATTGCGCTGGCAGGACGGAGGCGATGGCGCACGCCTTGTGCTGCCCCGCGGCCGGCATCGAGTGCCGGGTGAAGGAGCGCATGTCCCAGGGCTCTGCGGAGAAGGTAGGGATGGTGCAGGCTCCTCCACCGTGGTGGTGTCCTCGCCTCTGCTCGACCCTCTGCCACCCTGGTGGTGGTGTTGGCTTCGGCATCTCACTGTGGCCACCCCAACCTCAGCCTTCACTGGTGTCCCCAGTTGCCCACCTGTATTGGGTCACCCCCCCCAGCTGGGGCCCAGTGGCTCAGTGTGACACTGGCCACATCACCCTGAGCCCTGGGGACCATCTGGGACGGGCAGACCCCTGCCCCTTTGCTGACCCATGGAGGATGACCTCTTCTCCCCCGCTAGGTGACGGTGTCCTGTGATGATGGCTGGACGCTGACGGGCTGTAACGCCCATTCCCAGAGCCCCGGCACCATGGGAGCCTACGCCGTGGACGATACCTGCGTGGCAGCCAGTGTCCCGGGCAGCAGCGCGGCCGTGGCCATCGCCATTTGCTGCCGGAGCCGGCAGTAGGGATGGGCTGAGCCGGAGACGCGGCCGCCCTGGCCCGGTGTGCCCGGCGTAGGAGGGATGGGTGACTCACTGGACCGCCGTGTCACCAGTACCTTCCTGGGGCTGAGCTGCCGCTCCCGGCACGGTCCATGCTCCGACACGTGGCTCTGATGACCTCCACCAGGTGATGGTGGGGTACAAGCTCGTCACCTTCTCGCACACGGTGGGGCCGAGACCACGGGTGGCTCTGCCCCACCACAGGAGTCACCCCGGCATCACCGTGTCTTTCTGTAAACACCCTGACTGTCCCGAGGCCGTTTGTTCGTGTTGTCACCCAGCATATGACAAAACCACCACCTTTTAAAAAAAAATACTACTGTGGTGAGGACTGCTCTTTTCTTTCCTGGTTAGTTGCTCATTAGATGTCAGCTAATGCCACTTAGCACTTGGAAAATGATAGTTTAGCCATTTTTGGACAGTTTTATAATTGCCTCTGTCAGCTAGGAGACTTCTTTACTTTTTAGTCAAGTGTAAGGGCTGTAGTTACAACAGTCCACTTGTTTAATTAGATTTTAATCTGCATTGCTACAGTCAGCTACTGCTTTTTTAGTGTTTTTTTTTTTTTGTTTTTAAGTTTAAGTTAATGATCTGCTGGTGGCACGCATTGCTTTAACAGTTTCCCTTTCAGCTCTTCCCAAGACACACAGAACTGGCTGTAATTCCTTTTTAAAAAATGAAAGAAGAAAAAGCTTTCATAGTACCTTGGTTTTTACATTTGTACCTTAAATATTTATTTGGAATTTTATAAATAAACATTTTATAAATGTCTTTTTAAAATGAAATTCATAGACCAGTGCTCAGTAGGTACGATCCGCTGTCTGCCTTCACGTACACCCCCATGGGAAACCAGTCTGGAAGGGGGAGCTGGTACCCATCTGGCAGGGATGCTGCTCCCCCTAAACGAGCTCTGCTTCGTTAGCGAGCCAGCCGCAGGGCCCTGATCCTGCCTCGGGTGCGAGGTGGCCCTGGCTGACCGCTGGCATCCTCAGAGGTCAGGGCAGACAGCGCGGGCACCCTCCCCTTGCCCGAGCTCTGGGGCCGGCGCAGAGACCCAGGGGCGAGTCTTGTTGTCCCATGCACACGCCAAGAGCAGAAGTTTGTTTTTAAAACAGTGGTGGAGGACAAGAGTTTCTGGTTACGGAAACAAACCGTCATGAGGCTTTGGGGAACGTGCCCTTGTGCTTTTTGTTGCTGTTGCCAGTATCATCGGGCTTCGCTCGCTAAGCGTTGAAGGCCCAGGAGGGAGATAAAGCAGAGATGCTCAGAGAGAGGCACAGCAGCAGAGAAAGGCTGAGAAGTACCAGAAGCCACCAAAGCCGCATCTCACTTTTTTTGGGGGGGGTGATTATCAGCCTCCTGGTACTACAATAGATAATTTGTGTGGTGTTACCTGAGGACAAATGAAAAAATAAAGCTTGATACCACAAGCACCACGTTAGCCTGTCAAACTCTGGCTGTTCTGGGTTGGGTATTTTTCCCCATCAAAAAGCCCCATTAGAGATGCGTTACTGCAGCTTTAATGGGCAAGAGAAGACAGAGACCCAGTAGGAAGCACCACTTTGAAAGGTTTAAACTATTTCTAACTTGTTACCTAAAGATGGCAGAAGCCCAACCCTAGTCTAAACATGTAATTACATAATGTGTGTAATTACAGCCCCTAATTTTATCATCTATAATCTGAATTTTGCACAAAGAGGGGGGGAAAGAAAAAGGGATGTTAGCCTAAGAGCTCCTGCGCAGCTCTGACACAGCTGGTAATTTTTCAGCAGACTTACTAGGCTGTAACTTCGTAAAACACGCATCAGGTTTTTCACCTCTGCTGCCTTCCCCGCCAGAGCGGGAGATCTCAGAATCATAGAATGGTTTAGGTTGGAAGGGACCTTGAAGATCACTGAGTTCCAACCCCCCTGCCATGGGCAGGGACACCTCCCACCAGCCCAGGTTGCTCCAAGCCCCATCCAGCCTGGCCTTGAACACCTCCAGGCATGGGGCAGCCACAGCTTCTCTGGGCAACCCGTTCCAGTGCCTCACCACCCTCACAGTGAAAAATTTCTTCCTGATACCTAATCTAAATCTCCCCTCTCCCAGTCTGAAGCCATTCCCCCTCATCCTATCACTACATGCCCTTGCAAAAAGTCCCTCCCCAGCTCTCCTGTAGCCCCTTTAGGTACTGGAAGGCTGCTATAAGGTCTTCCCGGAGCCTTCTCTTCTCCAGGCTGAACAACCCCAACTCTCTCAGCCTGTCCTCATAGCAGAGGTGCTCCAGCCCTCTGATCATCTTTGTGGCCCTCCTCTGGACCTGCTCCAACAGGCTTTCCTGTGTCAACATCCTGCTGCCTGCTCACCCGCCAGCTCTAAGCAGAAGGTGTGAGCACGTTCCACGCACAAGAAGCCAGACACGGCTTTCACAGCTTAGTTCACGCATGCATAAGCCTGGTGGAAGGAAACAATATTAAAAGATTAGCCCTTCCTTAGCATCTTGTCTGTGGGTAGGCAGAAAATCCTCTCTCATTCAGGAGAGAGCAGTGTTGATCCCAGTTACGCTGCGGATGGTCCCGTCAGCACCCAGTTTGCAATATCCAGTCCACGTGCCCAGGACCGGCACTGCCCGTGGACATCACAAGCCGGGTCATGCTTGAAATGTAAAAGTCTTTGTCCTTTGACCAGAGGACAAAGGCAGCTGCCAGGAAGGCAGAGCCAGGACAGCAGCCCTGTCCGTACCTCCTAGCTAGTTCCGCTCACAAAGGCGGCAGGCGGGTGAGCAGGGCAACACCAGCGCCGTGGCACTGCTGCATGTCCAGCTCTCTGCACCTCGCACCAACAGAAAAGAAACAAAAACCAAATTCAAGTCCAGACCGCCTGCAAATCTTGCTATCCGACACACAAAAGCCAGTCTAATCCATGACTTCAAGCGTAGCCAGGGTAAAGCGTTCTGCTAGGAAGGTCAGGAGAAGAAACTGCACACAGATACAAATCTGAGAGCACACCAGAACATGCCACAGCATAAGGATATACAGCGGTGCAGCTACAGGGGCCATTCAGCTGCTTTGATTTACTCTGGACAGGAGCCAAAATGGCAATCAGGGCAACCTCTCAGAGCTTATCATCTGCAGGACTGGCCTAAGAAGTTTCAAGAGAAGATGATCAATAAGACAACAGCATAGTAGCATATGCGCAGTCTAAAGATTACACTAGTTTTCTGTGAAAGGAATAACTTTATTCCATTGACCAGGAATCCCAAGACTGTTCATCAAGACTGCCTATTTTTCCAGTGCCAAATGTCTACATATTAATCGGACAATATCTCCCCGAATGCTCACAGGCAGGCTGCGGCTGCTCCTCACCGAACGTTTTGTAAGCTGTATAAAAACATTTTCATCCAAAAAGATTGGCAGTAAAAATTACAACATAGAAATGCATCACAATTTACACAAAACCTAGTTTTGTTGAACTCTATTTTCCAAAAAATAATCTTCAGCAGGTTGAAATGACAGCAGCTGGAAACAAAAATAAGTGACCGAGTATCATCTTATTGCAAATTATAACCATTGACTTTGTACAAGCGTGAGCAGAACCATGAAAAAGTTTGTATTGGTTTCAAGTATACAGTGGTGATGAGCCATCCTGATGCAATTCTCTTATCAACGCTTCTCTGGGCCTGCGGTAATCGAGGACATTGTTTCCATAGGAAATAACAGGAACCTGAAGTGACAAGTGGTGCCAACCCGTAGGAACATTACCAGCTTCTTCCATCACCATCACCGCTGTGTACTGACTTCGTGTGATGATTTCTGACCCATTAACAAAGTATTAGGGATGGGGGAAGAAAGAAGGGGTGGGGTATCCGTAAGAAATGGTTTATTCAAAATTAATTTAAAACATCACATTTAAAACGTCCCAGCACATTATCAGAAACATTTATAAAATGCTAACTCTGCCATGTGTCTATGAAGACATTGTTTGGAAAAGAAAAGTGAGAGATTCACTACAATGCCACCCTTACTTCTTCGCACGCGCAATTTATGACAACGGCTCTCTTAACCCGCAATAAGTTATAAAGCTGTACAGCTGAATCAGATCAGATGTTTACTTCCGACAGTGAAATGACTGGTTAATTTCAATATTAGTGCACAACAGTGAAAAGCTGTCTGCTGCTTCTTGTTTCAGCAACAGTATGTAAAAAGAAAAAAAAAAAAAAAAAGGCACTTTTTGGCTGGTTGTGCCTTTAACTTGGCAAATTTATCTATTCTGGAGGTACCCAGGCACTCCTTAAGATGTCCCCCATTTCTGTGCATGTTTGTTTATATAATTCTTATTTTTTTTTTAAAGTAAGGCAGAATCCATAAATAAAGGCAAAAAGCAGTGCAGAAAATGTGACAAACGCAAAATGTACAAAAGATGATGAGTTAGTTGGCACAAAAGAAGCTAGTATCCAGAGCCAGAAATCACTGAACTGCACTTGCCACGGAAAACAAAACTGTGCTCAAATCACCCCAACTGGTTTCCAGTTGTTTATGAGCAAATCAAAAGAGCTGTGATATTTTAAATGTTGCCTGGTCAAGTGAAAATACAAAGCCAAATCATTCTTTCCCCGTGTTAAAACTGCTATAAAATCTGCACACAACAGTGTCCCCAACTCACTCAAGGAGTTATTCATCATATACAACCAATACCAACTTTCTCAGTAATTTCAAAGCATAAGCAAGTGATTGCAGATCACATGATTGAGACTACATTTTATTCAATATGTCTCCAAAGGTTAAAAATAATTCAATGAGTAAAACTGCAACAGAATTCCATCTTAAAGTGCTTTTTTTTTTCTTTTAAACTACTCATTAACTTTTTTTTTTTTTCAAGAAAATCCAGCAACATCCTTTAATAATGAACACTTGCATACCTAGAGAACAAAGGTTTTCTTTTATTGCCCTTCCCAACTGTCTGTGGTTTTTGGAAGGGCACCAGAAAAGACGACCCATTCCAGAGCTCCTTGACCAAACCATTCTGTAAGGAATTGTTCTCCTTACAGAGCAATCTTGCTTATCCTTCTCATTAAGAGCTTTACAAATTAGCAGGGAGACATATTAAATACAGAAGTCCTTATGTAAACCCATTCTTTAACTAATATTTTACAATGAAATGCAAGTCATCACACATCTTTACAGAAATTTGAATATTCCTATTCAATATTATCAGAAAGATTAAAAATTTGCCCTCCATACATAAGGGCAAGTCTGTTTGTTTTTTTTTCCTGTATAAAAACCAAAAGAATTTTTTTGCAGCATCACAGAAAAGCAACAGTTTTACATTCACTCATTTAATGTTCACATAAAAATTCAACCACTAGCGTTTGTGTATTTGATAAAATCTTCTTGACAAACTGTTTTCGGTGTCTGGACTGTCATAAGCTACTGCAGGTGAAGCTGCAGTTTTCTAGAGCATTTATTGATCTGAAGCCTTCGTGGCTAAAAAAATGCTTTTAGCTTTCAGGGAAACAACCTCCTCCAGCATGGCCTCCGGTCCTATAAAGCCACTTCTCTTCCAGACTCTTCTAATGGCATAAGCAACGGGACTCCAGTTTCAGTAGGTACCAGGCATTAAATGTTTGAGTTGATCTGGTTTTGTGTTCACAGGTATCCTCTATGGGTCAACATCATCAAGGTCACTTTTAGGCTCACCAATCATCATAGGAGACTCTGAGCCCTTTCAATACACACAGGAGATGGGGAGAGAAAAACACGGCACGTTATTTTCGTAAGGCGCACAATTACTGTGTCTACATTCAGTGATGGTTCTGACCTGAGCCCCAGCAACGAGGTGTCTAACAAAGCAACGCAACAGAAGATCAACATGCCCTTATTTTACTGTTACCTGCTGCAGATGTCTCTCTCCATTCTCGTTGGCCGGACTACTTTCGGACCCGTTACTGCTTCCAGACTGATCTTTCTCATTCAGCAAGGCTGTGGCATAGGCCAGCGTGTCCTGAGTTGGAAACAGTCCAAGAGAGTGTCAGGGGCCACGGTGATGCCTTCATCTCATAATCATTATTATTATTTTTAAAGTTGATTCTGAAACAATATAGCTGCTGTAGTGAGACAGTTGAGTCACCACAGGTAACTGTGAGGTATTGACTAATATCATTTAAGGGTTAGTTTTTTCAGGAACAAGCGCAACACCTGGGCTTCTAAAGGAAGAATGGTCTTAAGTGCACTGGAATATGCTAAAGTTGCCAAAACCAAAGATGTTAACCGAAAAGCAAAAGAGGAAATAATACAAGTTTAACATCGTCTCCCGAGACTGTGACATACCTGCGCTGAAATAGTGCGCTGGAAGGTTTTTGCTGTTGACGTTTCATTGGATACGTTACTCTGTGGAGCCCAGTAATGTTCAGACATCTGCATAAAAAGTCAAGAAAGCCATAAAATTGCCATATAAGTTTTACATGCGCAGAGCCGTATCCACTTGTGATGGTAGGTGAATTGGAGCAAGTCTGGAGCAAGTTTCCTGAACGCTTTGGCAATGAGCTGGAGATCTGGGGCACAGACAAGTATGTACTTTTAATGCAGCCAGAACAGTCAGAGACTATCGCTCCTCAGATGAAAACTAGCAAGCAACTCCATTTATTTGGTAACTGTACATATGTGCAAGTTACTGGACGCCAGCTGAAGAGTGGTGGATTCAGGGTTTACGTAAGCCAGTATGAAGTAAAAATGGGTACAGCAGGACTATCCAGACCTGTCAGTTCACCGTGTTTCAAGAGAAGAGATGCAACAAGTTGTGCCAGCTGCACTGCAAACGTCCCACTAATTCTGGTTCCAGTATTCAGTACAGTACTGGTTTACACATCCGACATCTGCCTGGCAGCAGCTGTCAGGACAGAAAGGCAGCCTGGAGCTGGGATACTGTTTTACATGTAGTGCTGGCAGACTAAGATTTGCTCCACTTGACTGCGGGCAAACCTGGGCCAATTCTGCTGAGCTTCAAGTTTCCAAAGTGTCCTTGGGTATTTATTAAAGATGTGTTGGCCAACCTACGTTAAGTTTAGAGGGAAGAACAAAAAACACACGTGTGGGAGGAAAAAGCCGTATCTGTCAACAGCTGTGTTTTGTGCAAAACTGCAGCAATTCTGTAAGGAATGCACTCATTTACACGTTCCCTTGCATCAACACGCAGGCAATGGAAAATTGCTTTTTCAGAAAAGGGAAACCTGCATGAATGCAGTAGCACTGAAAGCTTCCCACATGGCAAGGAATGACAATCGTTAGAACCATTCACGCTTGGTTTTATTCACTGTACACACATCTACGCCTGAAACATGTGGGGGCCTACTCAAGTTCTCGCATGCATCAGATTTAGCTGCATCCAAACTGTCCTTGTAAAAAAATGAAGGAGCTTGTATTTTGTTCTAAGAGTCATCTCAAAAATCCATATAAAGGATGGAGATTTCATAATTCTCGTTGTAAACATAGTAGCAGTCTTTCTGTGAAGTTATAGCCAAACTACCTTTTTCTGTAGCCACTGCACAGCCCAACTCCAGTGGTGGGAATTCTCCTTGAAATAATCTTTTGCAGTAGAGCACCTTGGAAATTGAAATGACATTAATTAGTCATGAACAAGGCATTCTGGCAAATTAAAAAAAAAAAATCCCAAGACTTCTCTTTCTTTGTGCTGCTGCCCTCTGTATGCACTGTTATTATTGCAAACTCTGACCTAAACTGTACAGCCCTATTATTAACTGAATTAGCCAGAGCAATAACGCCTAGTAAAGTTTACGTGAAGTAGTCTACTACACAGATTCACGTATTTCAGAACTATGCTTTATCAGGACATATGCCAAGTTCCAAACAAAGAGAATTTATGAATCATAATATTTCAAAAATCTGGGATAGTTTCCTTACGTTTATCTTGGTCTTAATGCTAGGCTCCTGCTCTACAGAACGTAGCTAACCTTTGCCTTTATAAGCAGCAATTATCGGCTTTTATATGAAATCCATCTCAGGTACTTATCAGTAAAGATTTTGCTTCATACAGAGACGTGTAATATCAAGACCTTTGATCACCACTTATACCACAGTAACAAAAGATAAAGCTGATCAAAAGTAGAAAGAGCAGCAGCCTAAATAGTCAGAGGGGCCTAAGGCAGGGATGAGGTTCAATTCTGAAAACCGTATTACTCACTTCTGAGCCAAAGTAACAAGGAACTTGACACACTGGTAACAACGGCTGCTGTCCACATGGTTGCTGTGGTGCATCAAGGCTGTGGGGAGAAACATGTGGATTAAAAAACGCAATTCAGATTGCTGTGTACCAGCCAGTCCGAAAACATAACAAAGATGAAGCTAAAATTTTAACTTAGGTGGTGGAAATTATTTCTACAGATGTTGGCATGAGTATTTGTGTTAAACACACTGTGTACTGCTGGCAGTTTTGAGTACTTCCCACAACTCTATTGGATTAAAAATAGATCAAAGGGAAAATGCAGTAATTCTTTCAAATGCGGCACCTGAATTTTAAACAGTTCTCTCCTAATGCATTTATTCTTCCCCTATAATCCATTCTATGTCAGATAATCGCTATGGTTACATTTATCTGAAGGAAAAAATATTTGTTTGGAAGCGCTATAAATGGACCAGATCACCAGCTTCCACCTGGATCAAAACTTGCAAAGCCAGAAGAACGTTTAGAGCTTCTTCACACAAACAAGCATAGCAAAATTCAACAGCCATGAATCTCTTCTTTGGGAAACTTGGGCAAAACCACATGCCATTCCTACTGGGAAGTTTTCTGTACTGTGAGTTTCCACGTCCTGAAACAAAATTCTTTGACTGAGGAGAAGCACAAAGATTTCCATGGAGCTGCCCAATCAAATTTGCTGCTCTGTCCATAGAAGTCAGCGAAGAACACGGTACTGAAACCTCTAAAGTAGGCAAACAATTGCTAGGAACTGCAAATTGCCAGTTTTTCTACCATGAAAGCACAACAGATGATTACCATTACAGCACTGGTGTACTGCAAATTATGCACAAACACCCTGTTGAGGACCACAGAAAACTATTTTTCTGCTGATTTCCTTTCTTGGAGTAAAACTAGCCAATGCGACTGATAGGTCATGGTCCACATGCAGAGAGACTGGATGCTGTTCAGTGCTGTTGCAAGGGAACTCCAAGGTAAAACTACGACTTTCACTCCTGAAACTCACAGAAATTCTTGTAAAATATGTACAATTTAATAACATTACACAAAAAGCCTTCAGCATAAAGATCCAATTGAATAACTGCACCTCTCCTCTGTAGAGGAAAGAAGGTCATGTATGGCTCGAGCTACAGAACAGCATTGGTCCAAGCAGGACCAATTTGCTTAGAAATAAAATAAACGCTTAACTATTCTCTTACACTGCTGTATATTATCTTCTCTTCTATCAGTCACACGTGGAAACTACTAAACAGAAGAGGACTGAAGATACAAGAGAGGAATAAAGAACAAAGCTAAATACTCCTTCTCACTAAAACAGAATCCAAAATAACTTAAGGTGAAAGCCACAATCTGAAGCAGCTCCTCATCCAAACAGCTATGAAAGAGACGCCCAAGCTGCACTAACTCATCAGAGGTGCCCTCTGAGCACCACGTGGCTACCCCACATTTCACTTGCACACAAAGCATCTTCTCCTGATTCATATGAAGTAAGCTCTCATCACTTCTGGGACTTTTCTGTTGCTTTTGAATGCTTTAGTAACTCCACTTCGATAAGTTACTGTATCAAATGGAGAGACAACACTATGTATGAGCAGCAACAAATGGGAGCCACCTGTCAGATTACGAGGCTGTCCTGCAGTTAGTATTAGCACCCTTCCATGCTGAAGCAGTCTCTTTTTATGGTAATTAGGATGCTGACAAAACAGAGATTTGCAGTTTCTTGAGATACGTAGGGAATAAAAATTAATTTTTGAAGTGACAGAATTCATATAGCTACTCTGTTACATCTATCCAAGGTACTTTTCTTCCCCCCTGGCATTATGTATATACTCTGATCTGTTTCTTATTTCAAAAAGTTGCTCCCTTGCCAGCCTCTTGGTTAAGGTTCCTTAAGGTCACTTTTTAAGTACATAAGTACCACTCTTCTCTGGGTTCACTGACTGCTGTTGCTGGAGATAATTTTTCCCAGTCAAATTCCTTTCCAGTTTGCTGTTACTATAATATTCTAATGCTCACTTTGGATTTTCTTAGAGCGTTTCGTGGGGGGGTGGTGGCTAAATCAAATAGTGTCCCGTTGTTCTCCTGGAGAAGTGAAACAGTTTAGAAGGCTTAGAAACTAGGAGGTGATATGAACCATCAACAACATAAGGGTCAGTAGGAGACAGGAGCGTTCACCCACTGGCTTACTTGCCTATTAATCCATTTTCAGTTTCAAAGGCAAATTTGATGCGCTCTACTTGTAATGGGTCTTCAATAACCTGTTAAGAAAGAGAAAGATTAACATAAGTAAGCTGTGTGCGATACCTGCGTCTACTCTACAAAATGGTTTTAGTCATCTTAACATGAAAAACAAATAACTCTTGTGAAGTTTCATATAGCACCAGATTACCAAGACAGCCATTTAAAAAAACCCTCCAAACTGAAAGATTAAAAGATACGTGGATGTTGAAAACTACCAATGCAGTCCTGACTTTTTTCATTATGCATTGATATACAAATCTATCTTGTCTTTCTTTACCCTTCACCTACCAGTATCTCATGGAGTAACTGGAATATGTTTTTCAGTTCGTGAGGTGGAGCAGTTTCTAGCTGAGTCTGCATGTAAGAAATAGAAAATTACTTAGATAGTAAAATATGCTGATGGCACAAGGAATTACAAGACAGCTTTACAGATTTTTGAAAATTTGTTGTTTTAAACAGTAAAAGCTTAAAAAACAAAACCCAAACCCACTAACCGCCGCACTTCAAATCCAATGAACTGTACTGATTGTTCTGCGGATCCCGGAGCAATTATTACCCATAAGACACAGTATGACCAAAGCATAGGAGAAACAGTTAGGCAAAAAGCTTATCTTAATTATCTCCATACCTTGATGAAGTGTAGCACAGTAAAGGAAAAGTGCTCATTACAAAAGCAGCAGTACACCACCATCTCAATGACAACCGACAGAGATCCAGTTAGCTCTCGTAATGCGTACATCACCTAATGGAAAGGTGCAAACAATTTCAGACACAGCCATACAATTATTTCTAAGAGACAGATCAAATTTATTATAGAATAGTCTTTTCCAGGAAGAGTGCTGGTTTTCCTTCCAGCATGGCCGAGCGAGGTGAACCCCCTGCCCTCACAGCACTCCATCGAGCTCCTGCTGCCCACCTCCAAGGGTCTGGTCAAGCATGATCCATTAAGTCAGAGCAATTCAAGTTAGTGCCTCCAGCTGACATATGGTAATTGACTGCATGGGCACTTGCAAAATGTGTTCGGCTGTCTTTGCTAACTTCATAAACTTTCTAACTAGACCCCTAAGTCTAGAGATACACTGGAAAATAAGGTGTCAAGAAGAAACGAAAGCTGCCTTCTTGTTTTAGGCACAAAATAACCACATACTCCTCGGCTGACTGCTTTTTAATATTCAGTGTTTTTCATGTAAGAATACTTCAAAGAAATAACATTAGCAGCTTTTAGGTTCAAGCAAGGCAGAATTTAGATACCTCCATTAAGTATGGTTTTCCCTCAGACAGGAATAACAAGGCTTCCACTTCTTCATGGAGCGTCAAAAGTGGACCTGAAGTGGCGATGCTTAGAGGTGGACGCTGCTTAAAGAGACCAGGAGCTATAATAGCAAATACAAAAACAATCCACTAATAAATCAGATTGTTAGTTGTAGCGGTACCATTCGAGCTGTGAGCTAGTTGAGATGAATGTTATTAGACATGGCAGTGTCTTAAAGGTATGTAGAACAATCTCTTGCACACTGAAGTGTCTTTTACATTAGTGACAACATAAGGAAACAAACTGCAAGACGACCAAAGCAAAATGTTTGTATTTACTATCACTACTTTGAGCTTTAGTTTCACTCCCTATCACTGTTGCACATTCATCACATTCAGAATGTTTATCATCCTTCTTTTACTTTGTTTTTGACTGCCTCCTACTCCAGAAACTTTTAACCCCAGACAGAAATCAAGTTATTCTTTTACAAAGACAACTTTAAGTTCCTTCTTCAGGAAACTTAAGTTCTTAACTCATTCCTTTACCATCTTTATTTCACAGAATCATAGAATACGAGGTTGGAAGGGACCTCAAGGGTCACTTGGTCCAACCTTTCCCGGCAAAAGCACAGTCTAGACAAGGTGGCCCAGCACCCTGTCCAGCCAAATCTTAAATTGTCCAGTGTTGGGGAACCCACCACTTCCCTGGGGAGATTTTTCCAATGGCTGATTGTTCTCAGTGTGAAAAATTTTCCTTTTGTGTCCAATCAGAATCTCCCCAGCAGCAACTTGTACTCATTACCCCTCACTGGATATCTCCGTCTCTTGTAACAAGTATCTAGGAGAGTATTTCACTGCTTGTTATTCAGTAGCTCTGTCTACTCCCCTTCAGATTAGCAAAAGGCATAACAAACCTAAGCAAAACACAGCCCGTTAGGCTGCAAATCTGTCCAGGCCAACAATGACACAGCTTGATTTACTCACATGAGGAAAGAAAGACCTTGTAGGCATATAGGGGCGGATGGAAGGCACAATAATGCTAATATCAATATTCCCAACCCCCCAGTGCCTGTAATACTATCTGTTCACCACAGCCTCTCAGTATATTTACAGCAAAATAAAGAGTAATCAAACATATGCCTTAAATTCAAAGTGACTGTGTTTTTTCTCACTGATATTAAGTTACTCCCAGTCAAAGTAACTGAAATACAAAGCCACCAAAATATAAAAATGCGATTCTTACCAACGTTTCTTTGTGAGGAGACATCAGAGTGCAAAACAAGTAGTGCTACTGTATTGTGAAGGTACCCAAACTCACGTGCTTGTGCTGAACTCCACCTGCGATTCTGTTTGAGCCAAAAGAGAGATTTAATTAACTTTTGATTGGTTGATTTAGTCAACTTCTGCTAATTCAAAACAAAGCAACATCCTTAACAGTCCACCACCACATTCTAACACTTTGAAGTTGGTTAAAATTTTGTCATCAAAAGTATGACGCTCACTTCTGCCAACACAGCTATTTTCATGTTAACTACACATAGGTAGACTAAGAATTGCATGAAGTTTACAGAATAATTGAAGGAGTAGCCTTATACTAATACATGAAAAGTATTTATCCATAAATTAAACATTGTAAAAACACAGGGATGGACAAACTACAGCACAAGAACACAGGCTACGCAAGCTTTACCTGATTACTCTGCCGGTTGGGGCCAAGGAGAAAGTTGATCATGTGCCTCAAAGCAGAGTGTCTGAGAAGAAGACTGCTAGCCCTTATACCCTGCTGTTTAGACAACAGTAAAAAGTTACGTTCCTGTGCAGGTAAAAAATTAATGGTCTAGAAAACAAAAGTAACATATGTAGGCTAAACACTGCATTTCCTACTGTAAAAGAAAAAGTCACACAGATCAATAAGCTACACCTCTAAAACCGGTCTCATTATATAGAGCACATTATTTAAACCAAACCAGAATCACCATGTGCAGAATAAGGGTCATGTAAACAACAGCACAAAAAAAGAACAGGGGAACAGAGAGAAACCATACTGGGGTGAACAGCCCTGTCCAGTCAGTTATTGTTTCCTATAGAACAAAAATCCTGAATACTGTTTTTTTTTGTTTGTTTGTTTTTAAATACCAACAGCAAAAACCACCCTCCCAAAAGAGAAAGCCAACATTCAGACTTTGGAAATGATGTCTTCAATAGGTATACTTTACTTGTATATTTTTGTGTGATTTTTATCCTATTCCAGTGTTCAAAGCCATTTACTTTTCAAAAACAGGAAAAAAAAAAAGAATACTTTAATAATAAAAGCTCTGGGAAAGTTTCACTGGGCTGCTTAAACCTTCCATGAATATGGATGACTAGCTGTTTTACTATTGCCCTTTAAAATTAAATAACATGAAAAAATAGTGGTTTCTTACCTTCTGTACAAAGTTGTTGAATAGCAAAAAGTACTGAGCACAGTTTTTACAGTTTTCAGGTACATCTTTATCCAGTAGAGCTAGTAGCACCTCCAATAACTGATGTAGACTTTTTAACTGTGAAAACAATTATTAATTTGAATTTAAACAGTCACCTACTGCTTAAAAACAAATGAGTTTCACATATCACAGTTAAGTCATAGTTAACAAACTCGTATGTATGCTTACTGTGGTGAATATGAACAGCTAACAGGATTGTAGCCTTCCCATTTTTAACTCTTCTGAATGAATGCTCCATATATTAAACAGGAAAGTAATGAAAGCATTGGCATGTAGGTACCTTGCTCAAAGAGGTGGAACTCAGCAGTTACGTAAGTTTGCAATATTTTTAAAGCAATTTAAATTACTCCTCAGAGTGAATTGCTGTGCAAATGTTCCAGTCATTACAGTAACGCAAACCAAACCAGATTAGAAGTAAACTGTCACTCAAGGTCTCAGCGTACTATCACACTCAACTATGCAAAAAGCAATGGTAGCGTTTAGTTTGCAAAGCACACTGAGGGTATACACACTGGTATATAGTTTATTACGTCTCAGTTAACAGATAGCAACTAACATCAAGAGGAAGTAACCAAAAACTATCAAGCTATATTGTAAATGTTCATCTCCCTGCTACTGTACTCAGCTCGTAGTACCTCACAGCAATCTTTCCCCAAAGCTCTAAGTAAGACTTAGAAAAGTACAAAAGTAAAACTTTTGTAATGGAAGCCTATACAACTGTAGTGCCTTCTATCTATGACACTGGGTGGAAAAGAATATAGACCCCAGAAACTGGCCAGAAAAAACAGTATTTAATGAAGTATTAAAATTTGATGTATAAAAAATAATATTATTTCAAACTAAACAAGACTTGGACATTTAAGTGTCCAAGCCCCCACTGACAACTTACAGGAATAAGCCAGAACAGAGACAACAATTCTGTCTGAGTTCTCTCAATACAAACAATTTGGTCCAGGTATGCCAAAGGAAATAAGTGAGCGTCAGACATTTTACAAATGACTCCTTTTCACAAATTTCCTGCTGTGTTTTCCTACAATATTAAGATCAGTCAAATGTAACAGAGCTACACTTCCTAAACTTACTCACCAAGATTTTCTAACAGAAAATGAAACCTTTGAACAATAACCACAGCTATGGTCTCTCTCTAGAACAAGATAGCTCAGTTACTACTGCTACAGGCTTCTGAGTGAGGAAGAAGAATCAGTTAAAAATTAAGCTGGTTTCTGGAATGTCTCGGTTACAGAAAGAGAGAATAAATCTTAAGAAAACACTGTTTCCAAACTATTAAAAGAATACATGATGCCAGTTTATAAGGCAAGCTGAAATCAGGCAGAATTGTTTATAACTAATACTTTGAACTTCAATTCTGAGAATTACAGAGCATGGTATATCTCCTAGGATAGGAGCAGACAAGCATTAACCTATTCAAGAAATGAACAGCGACAATCATAATCAAGACAAGAGCCTTTCCCCTTGCCATTTCCAAGTCACATCGCATCGTCTGCAAACACAACAAGAGCCAGCAGGGTAGAGACAACCAACAGGATTGTTGGTGATGAGGTGACACTAACCTTCTCCTGATAAAGCAAGGCACTGTCAAGGGTTTTTTCAAGAACAGTGGCTACAGCAACTCGCACCTCTCTTACACTGCATTCCAGGAGGAAAGTTCTGGAAGATAAAAGGCGAAGCTGCAAAGAGAACTGGAATCAACGTGTACACACAGCTACTATGATTAAGTGTGGTGGTTATTATTTTTAAAAGGGTAACAGTACAGATACTTCTTGTATTGTACTCCTGTGGATAAGCTTTAATTTATTTTCCTGCACTCCTGCTTGTCACTAGTAAGGCCTATAACACTACTTTATGTTTATTCATTCAAATAACAAAAGAGCTAAAGCTAAAAGCTATCATAGGATCCTGACTTTCAATGCAACTTCAAAGATAAAATTTTCTTTACATTGACACATCTCTCTTTGTCAGTTCTCCAAGAATTTGCCTTAGGTGTTTTCAAAAAACCCATTATCTGATCTTGAGCTTGCTGAGAAAAATTCTTTCCAATTTATCTGTGATCTTTGTCAGGTAAGTATTTATCTTACCCCAAACACTTTCACCATGTTCTCCTTTCCCACCACTTGCAGGAGTGACTCGACAAACTTAAGCGCATTCCAACACACTCCACTGAATTAAATATCCGCATCCTCCTCCACATACGCTGCACTATTTTATTAGATTTTCAGAATTACTCAGAAAGCTGCACAATCAGAAAATACTAGAAATAAAAACTGAAGTGAATATCTAGAGTGTCTGTTTAAAGAATGTGCACAGTCAGCTCTTTGGGAATACATCAGTATAGGCCAGATCATGTTATTAGGAAGCTTTATCCATCCATGAAACACAAAACAGCTAAGACAAAATTACCAGTACTTACTTTACAAGCTCCCGGCCCTCTGTCCCGACGAAATACTCAACTAACCACTGACAAGCATCAATGCTTTTGGAGAGCAGTGCATCTATGGTGGCAATCCATTCTTCTGTATCAGCCCTTTAACAAAACAGGGACAACTGTTGGTAACGAAAGAGAAAATACACCTCCAAAACCTAAGCCATGTTTCTCGTTTGCCAGAGAGAATTTTGACTTAAACAGAACATACACTAGATGGCTTAAGACAAAAACACTTAGAGAACTATTTTGGAACAACCTGCTGTCTTTAAATCCATTAAAGCCTTTCCATGCCCAAACCACTACCACCAAAATGATGGACAGCTGGTAGAGGCTGTCCAGTAAAAACTGGCAGGTTTTACATGACCTTCCTTCCTCCCTCAGATTTCTTTGTGATGGGATTCCAAGGCAAAGCAGAAGCATATTGCTACTCTTGTGAATATCTATGCTACCGGCAGTATTTCAAGGTGCTGTAGGTATGACAAGCACGAAAACTTCAGAATATGTTGTCACAGCACCCAGAACAAGGCCTTACCTGAGTTTCTTCTTGGTTCGGAGATAGGTTTGGAAGAGGAATTGGACTGCCAGCTGTAAGCTCACCTTTGCCATGCATGGATAATAAGGATGCTTTACCTTAGTCTGAAAGAAATGTCAAATTTACTTCAGAGCAGAAGTATACCTGTAGCATATATGCTGTCTCTATTAAACACATCAGCATGTTCTAATCAAGTAATTTACTTCATTTGGAAAAAATAAAACAGTTTTCTGTGTTAAAAACAGTCTCCAGTGCTGACTATGCTAGTTAACAAATACACTAAAACAGGAACAAACTTGCTGTAAGGCCCACTAGATATGCGGATTTAATAAATGCTGGTTTATTACTCCATTTAGACAAATTTAATTAAACTTATTTCCAATGAAAAACTATTGACTTTGAGGTGACTAACACCAACGTTTGGATCTTCCACACAGAGGAATTTCTGTCCCTTTAGAGCTCAGTTTGCATCATTAAAAAAAAAGGTGTGTGTTACTTCCCAAATTTTACGGGCACAATGATGATTCTCACACTACTTGAACAGGAGGTGTGAGTCAGCTTTGAGACAGATGTTATCAGCGTGAAAAATTACTGGAGAAAATTAATTGCTCGGCTGGAAAAGCAAAATAATGTCAACCCTTCCCTTCCAGTCTTCCTGGTTGTGACCCAATTAAGCTTCTGTGGTCCTTTCTACCCAACATATTCTGAATACTCCAAGATTAAAATCTAGGTACTTACAGCATTCAGCGAAGCTAATGACAGAACAAAACTGAAGTAGTCACTACTGTACACATCTCTGTTCTTCATAAATTTCAAGTTTTCATCTCTCACCATCTGTAAAAGAAGGCAAAAAATAATTAAAGTGTTGTCAAAGTACATTTCTCTAACTAAAATTGCATCTTTTATGTAAATATGTGTGGTGTTTAAAAACCAGTGTCAGATCTATTCTGCTCACGCTCTGAATCACTGCTTCAGCAGAGGGGAAAATACATACAGGAGACTTAGAAGATTTGTATAAACCAGTGACTTTCTTCCAAGGATACTACAAAACACAAGACAATGGATGGGAGACAATCATTTGTGCACTAAGGGAAAAGAAAAAGGAAGAAGTTGCTGATAAGTTCTGTATTTTACTTGCTTTTGAAGAAAAAAGCCAAGAGAACATCCTTCAAACCTAAGAGGCTTGCTTAGCAAATTTACAGGTACAGAGCAAGGAGCCATGGCGTAATTAAAAGCTGCAGTGACAATAATGTACTTAAATGTCAAGTCCCTCTTTTTACAAATGAGATTTTGCTGAAAGACTCTCAATAAAGTTGAGCCAAGTTCTGTTCATTCAATAATACAACTCTGGATACAAGAAGGCCTAAAGTGACTATTAATGCCCTGATACAGCTCATGTGGAGGGTCATACATCGCTTGCATGGCTTATTCTGACTGTGTATGCGACACAGGCTCTCATGCACACATGCAGATCAGCAGGAAGGTGTGTGTTCAGAAGACCAATATACGCAAGATTGGCAAGATATGTATCCTCTCCTGTACGGACCAGAGCTGCGGGCCTGCAGACTGAAACCCTCCTCTTCTGACAGTTAACTGATAGCCAGGTACTATCACCCTCTCACTGCTCTGCCAGTGCCATCACACCTCCATTTTCAGTCCTGACTTGCAAAGTTGCCTTCAGTATGCTTGTTTTCCCCTTTGAGAATATGTTCAGTATTACATAAGCTAACAGACACAAACAGAATTGAAGCTGGGTTTGGTTTCCCTTCTCCCCTTTCTACACTTCTGTGAACTCAAGAACTAGAGGATGACTGTAATTTGCCATCTTCTCCATTCTTCCTCAAGTGTTCTTCAAATGAAGCATCTTCTTTGCTCTCACCTCTCCCTGCTTGCATGCTGACTGCTGCCATTATCTCACATTTGACTAATTTGCCTGCAGTTTCTTCAAAGCAAAGAATGGTGGGTCTGTTTTGTGAGAAGGGACAGCAAAACTTACAATAATGTACCACTGAGCAGCTTGTTAATAGCTTTATGTCAGAATCCGGAATTATTTTCTAGCTTTGCATTCAAGAAGGGAATTGCTTCACAGCCACCTTCAAAAGTACTGTGTTCCTCTTACTACGTGCTTAAGTTTCCTGTGGATAGGATTGAGTTGCCACTTTTGGAGTGCTCTACCTGATATATCCGCACAGGCATTTTCTCTACAAAAAGTCCCTTTTTTTCTCCTTTTCGAACCAGCTTGGTCAAGATGGAGAGGCGGTCACTGTTGGGCCTGTGAGGTCGAGGTGATGACTGGGGTGAAATTTCCGGTGAAGATGGAGCAGATCTGAAATACGCACAAGCTCAAGGTGAACAATGAAATCCTACAACAAATGTACAGTTCAAGTTTAAAATATCAGCACAGTCAGTATAGTCTTAAGAAAAATTTAGATGACAGTCTACATACTTCTTGTAAGTCAGCTTGACCTTCTTACTGCAATAGTGACAGCAGTACGGAAGAGGAAATTATAAAAGCAATTAAAAAAAAAACCCATTAAGCAGCTTAAAAAACAAAACAACAGAAGGGTCAGTATACTCCTTTGTAAAACAGGAATTATTCATTTCTTAGTTCTGGAGATAGGGTCTAGATATCAACATAACAGAAATCTTTACAGATAGAAGAGGAACTTACAATGAGAGGTCCTCAGCTTCTTGACGCACAACACTCACTCGACTTTTCTTTGGTAAGACCGGAGAGTTCTGATCAGACACTCTCTGGTAAAACAGCATATAGGCATTCCAGTAGCGCCGACGCACATCAGGGTAAGGGTTAGCTGAAGGGAGAAAAGGTATTCAATGAAGGCCTTTGAAGGTCTAATACCCTTTTCGTTCCTACAGGGAACTGAAACTGGGTGTGCAAGTAATATACACCATAGCAGTATAAAGTTGTTTGTCAGATCAAAACCTCAGTCTATATTAGCGAGTAACGAAAACCTGAATTATAAAATATTTTTGCAGAAAGCATATATATTTTAAAAAGATAAATGAAACATGCATATTGGTGGAAATGTATTTGGAATTAATTCTTTAAAGTGTTGAAAAGTTTAACTATAAGATGCCATACCATGTTCTACGCACAGTCATTTTCACTAGCCTAAAATAAGGCCTGATTTGTGGCTTTTGTGTTGGTTTTTTTTTTTGGGAGGGGTTTGTTTTGTTTTGTTTTTCCAAACTGTTTTAACAAGGTGCCATTTTACTTTTGAATCTCCTCTACCACTAAGTCTACAGAGTGCTGAACAACAGTGAATATGGTTCAAACAATATTAGGCCGTATACAAGCTGTAATGTCCTTCAGTAAACAGAAGACTTTAGGGAAAAAATGCTTCTGAAGGATTATTAGACCAAGTCACTCAAGTGTAACGGACCGAGTTCTACCTCTACTGAGAACCGGTATGAAACATAAAGCTAATGTAAATCAATCTGTACTTCTGCTTACATTGATCATAGACTTTAGGTCTATACTCTCCACCGAAACATTCATATTCCAAAGTTTCATCAGTTAAATCAAATTCTTCGACAACGGTGTCATTAAATTTATACCACTTTCCTTTTCCACATCCCCTGCAATCAGAACAGAAACACATCAGAAACAAAGTTACTTGATTGTCTTGTAAAAAAAACAAACCACCCCAAATACCCTAGGAATGACAATCCTGAACTCACTTTTATTTTGACAGTAAATAGCTTAGTTCAATTAATGTCAGTTACATTTTAAAAGAATAAGCTTGATTAAAAATATGAGAAGCACATCACCTGCAACTAAGTGTCACAGGAAGCCCTCAAACTGCAATACAAGGTACCTAAGACTTCCCGAGACTTTTATAATATGGTGTCCCATGTTATTGCGTTATTGTCTTAACACCCACAATGTTAGGTGTTAAGAAAGGGAAGAGTGCTTCCGACAGAGCTCCAAATGGCTCAACTATACCTTCCCAAAAGAGTCTTTAGACTGCTTTCAAACTTGCCATACAAATCTTCTCAGTCATTACCTCCTGTCCTTTATAAAGGAGTAGTAGTGCCCTGCATGTGCCTGGCCACTGTGAACAATCACACCAACAAGCTCATAGTTTTCTGTAGGGGCAACTTTCTTCCTCGGGGAGCCTCCGCCTCCTTGATCTGTGTTTCTGCCATTGTCCCCCACTTCCGAGGACGAGTCCTGGCGAGCCATTCCTGACACAGTGTAAGGTTCCATGTTCAGCATCCAGGGAAACTGTTTGAAGAGACATTTCAGATTAACTGAGAGATTATATTGTGTACACGTTTAGTGTAATTTTATAAGAATTGCATTAATACTTCCCATAAAGGAACAAAGGAAAATATAGTACTTCAACTTTTTATTCTTATGAGACAGAAGCGAAATAAGATGTCATTGCAAAGGTTTTTGCTCTTGCTTTGTGAAAGGACCCCGAGATTGTTGCAGACAAGGAAAGCTCTAAGGAAAAATACTTACTTTCTGTAGCATAATCACATTGTAAATGTACCACGTACTCAAAAGCCCTGAGTCAAAGTGTGGGGAAAAGAATGACTAGGAAGAATAAGAGTCCACTTCACTGTCCACTCCACAAAGCAGCGGGGTGGGGGCGCCATACAGAAAAGTTTTCTTACCCTTATTTGTTCATCATATTTAATAGAACGTCCGCTCTCCCAGTCAAAGCCAAATCTCATCAAGTGAATCACCAAAAGGCTAGGTAAGACCTTAATGCACGTGCGCTTCACTGTAGTTCTCTTAAAAAGAAAAAAAGAGTATCACCTCTATCTATATACCTCAAGCATTCTGTAGAATTATTCTACAGATTCCCAATTCCAGTCATCTTGAACCGATGTATAATACAGCCACAGGAGGCAGGATGACCACAGGATGACTATAATATGTACAGATAGGGTACCACAACAGGTATTACAGAGTTTGTGTAGTGGGCTGGTATGTTACAGAACATTTTGCCACCCTGCCATCCCTCTAAATGTTCAGTCCACAACACAAGTTACAGGGAACGAAGAATGCTATCTGCATGGATTTATGGATTTAAGCTTTTGATTACGTCTTCAATGTAGAAAGTGTTAAGCAGTACCTGAGCATGGCTTCTATGACCATGTAATGCTTAAGAAAATATCAAGCTACAGCTGAATCTTCTTTCACATAAAGAACCAATACCTTTTCTTTGCATTTTTCACAGTAGTATGCATTGCTTCCTTCCAGAACTTCTCCTCTAACAAACTGATCCAATGATATTTCCAGACTTTGACACGACGTCACACCTAGGTTGAGAGCCATGAAGGCTTCCTCACGCTCATACCTAAATTCAAGAAGAAAAATAGTCAAGGCATTGACAGAGTAGAACCTATCCAATTGCATTAACAAGACATATGCTTAGGAAGAATGCTGCATTTGCCCCATAGCTATCAACAGCTGTGATGATCACAAAGGCATATGTCTCTCCTTTCTTGCAGACTATTTTGACCTACATATTTTAATAGTTATGGGAGCACATAACTTGGTAACTATTGCACTACATTTAACATTACCTGTGTGGACAATCCTTGCAGATCTTCTGATCAGAGAAGATTCCTTGAAAAGTATTCTTAAATATTTGGTCTCTTCCGATTTTCTGTTGGAGGTGTACAGTTAGACATAAGTTGGATAAATTGCAGAGTGAAAGACCAAGAAAACAACAGGAACTTTAAAATTCTGAATACTACGTAGATTATAAAATAAGCCAAATGGCTCTCTGCCTTTTCTGAAGAACAAAGGAGAAAGAGAGAAAAGGTACCAAGGAGATGCACATAAACAAGGAAAGAAATCCCTGAGGTTTTTACCTTGAGGTACTCATCCATTTGATCTATAAGACTGGTGAAGAACTCATAAGCATCTTGTTGCTCTCTAACATAAAGTTCCTTGTTCCACATCTTGAAAATCTATATGAAGTATAAATATATATTTAATAGGTGGTTGTTCCATATACATATCACTACAGAAAGCAATTTTTTAAAGAAAGTTATTTCTACACGTTTTGACTTTTTGAAGTAGAACTTACTTTATATCTAGAAATTCTGCAATGAGAAAAGGCTGAATAAATGATTAATTGTTAAGTAGGAAAGCTATATATTCTAAAAAAACCAAAAAGATGTAATACCTTCCAAAAATTCTCAGGTACATAATACTGTAGTTTGCTTTCCATCAAGTGTCCAAAAAGAGACTGAACTTGATAGAACACATTGTCATCTGGATTGTCCGTATCATCATCAATGGAAAGCAAGGCCTGGAAGGAAACAAATAACCGTACAAAACTGGTTCTTGGCAAAATTTTACTGTACGTTATCACTACAGGCAGCACAACAACTTATAATTTATATATTTATCGTGTCTATATATTTATGCACACACAGGTATGTACATAGTTTTATTTTTATTTAAACAATTCATTTACAAATGGCATTAAGGTGAACTTGCAGTTCAGGTGACAGTAATTCCAAAAAGACGACTTTACTGGATGTTGAGCCAATTACCTCTGGGAGACCAGGCTGCATATATAGCTGCTGGAAGACAGCATTCATGTAACAAGTAGCACCACCGTTCTTCAGTCCCACAAATCCTGAAATGGAGCGACTATCCACTGGTGGAAGATACTAGAATGACAAAAGTGTTTTGTCTCAGTAAGTTATAAAAAGCATAAGACTCCAATAACATACTATAGCTTTTACAATCAGCTGTTAAGAGCTATTTATTCAAAACCCAGGAATATAAATTCTGGAAGATCACAAAAGAGCTATACTTGGTCATTTATATATCTAATACTTTGCACAAAATTGTTAAACATGGCCTAAAATGTATCTAAACAAAACTAGTGATATTTAGGAAATACTTCTTTCTTATCCAGATAATAACTGAGAAAGATTCACTGGAGTATTTGCTTCTGAGGAAGATCAAATGGGTCTGCATTTACTCTTATCCGCTTTTTGTCATTTTAAATCGAAGACCATGGAAATTTAATGAATGGAGCAATTAAGTAGATAATACACAGTACTCCAAACCACGCTAATACAAATCAAAAGAGTCTTCTTACTTACATCAAACTCCTTGGTAAGTGCAGGGTCACATTGGTGATGCATAGAAAGCAGCTCTTTTGTAATAAGTTGGAGATTGGAAGGTGAGCTATCAGCTAGCATTACTAACACTTCATAAGCAGCTAATCGGCTATCTGCTGTACTGCACCTAAAAAGAAAATCACATTTGAGATCTATTTTGTAGATGACTCAATTATTTCTAATTCCAGAAAGCCATATTACTCAGAACAAGTGACAATTAATGTTTGAAAGGAACACTTTAAATGATAAAACACTCCTGAGAGACTGCAGAGCGTTATTTTTTCTTTCTTGAGGAAGACAACAATCAGAAGAGCAGCACTAGAAGCACTCCTTTAAAAAGGCCTCCCCTACTGACATGGAGACACCTGTTGTTAACATTCAGTAACAAGGAAAAGTAGGTGCCCTAAAAAGAAGACACAGAATTGGTTGTATGTCTGAGGACAAACCAACAGATAATCTCTATCACTCTAACACTGGTGGAGACGTAATGACTTCTTTATAGGGAGATAAGCTTTGGAAGAGCTAGACCAGGTAACTTGTTACAAGAGATGACCTTTAGACCTCAGCTGCGCTAGACCAGTACAAAACACTTCTACTTAGCTCTTTTCAGGGGATCAAACACACCAGCCCTTTCTTCTAAAGGCCAAAGAAAAGGCTCTATTTACTTCAAGCAAACAAAAGAGCAAGTTTGGAGCAAAACACTGTTGTAGTTCAGCTCAGCTTTCCTCTAAGGTGTAGCAAGTCCCATTTGGTTCAGGGGTTGCTGCTGTATGCTCCACTGGAACCTTCCTTAGGGTTTGTGGAAAGGCAGTGCAGATATGCCTGATCCAGCCCTAACACCAGCTAGTCAGTGTAAACAATCCAGCTGCAGCAGCGCAAAGCTCCACGAGCTAATTTATCCACCCCTTCAGATATTGTACGGCTGTAACAGAAGGCAGGAGTGACAGGAAAGAGAAAGCTCTTTTTTCTCCTTTTGACATATTCTGGGCTATTATCAGCTATCTTAGATGCAAGAAGACTTGCTCAGCATTAGCTTTTTACAACAGGAAATTCTTTTGAAGGGAAAAAGAAAATAGCAGAATTTGAGATTCTCATTTACAAGGGCTTGGAAAGTTAATTTTCTGCTCATGCTCCAATTTAGCCAACTTCCCAAGTGATGATGAACTAAAGGACTACTCTTTGGAATGATGAAATCAGCACTTAAGTTGTGCTTGCAGTTCATCATTGATTTAAAACAAAGCACAGACTTCAGAAGTACAGAAAAGCAAAGATTTTTGGTCACACGAGAACTCACAAAAATGCTATTTGGACACTTATGTAGGAAATGCAGAAACTGGAAAGGTTATGCTCTGGAGAAATGCTCCAACATGGGTATTAACTCCTAGTATCTGTAGCCCCAGTACGACATTTGCACTCATGAGAACTAGGACAAAACCCAACATGAACAAAAAAGCAATTTTTACTTTGGATGAAAGTCTTGCTGACTGATTGCAGCACTGCCTGCTGGAGAATGGCTATTCAGAATAATCCTGGATGCTCGGAAGAGGAAATCATCCAACAATGGCTTAATCAAAGATGAACCTGTAATATAGTAATCCACATCTACTGTTAAATGCTTACATTATCACTGCAAAGATCAAAAGGCGCTCCATAACAGCAAAATCACTTAATAGCACCACATCAACAAAAAACGTATCCAAATATTTTATAGAATGTCAAAGTTACAACAAAGGTACTGCTAAAATTATTCCTTATAGTTCTGTATCACTTCTACCAATGTATTATAATGTCGTCACACGTAGTGTCTACTGATCAAGTCATCTGTCAGTGCTATGTAGAATTCACGCTAGTCTAGTCACTTTAGAGTTAAAAGGAATACTTACCAACCATTTCTTTCTCTGCCCCACAAAGTGACAGGAGAGTCTTGATGAGCCTCAAGTGTCCTGCTAACAGGATGTTATCAGCTTCACTGGTCTCACACTCAGCTGTGCGGTTGGGTTCAAAATTGTCTAGCCAGGTGATCTCATCTTCTAACATGGCAGCTGGGCTTATCTTTAGCTGTTCCATTTCTGATGCTGCAAGAGAAAAAGCAAACCCTGAAAAATTAAGTTCTATAAATGTAGCATGTATATACAAAGAATTTCAAACAGTTTGGTAATGGTCTCGTTTGCCCCACAATGTGTACAAAATCTACCTTCCACAAAGGAACTCATTTCACTTTCCAAAAGGAGTGAGCTGCCTTGCTGTTACTGAACACCAAGAACAGTCCATGCCAGGCACTAACATGGGACAGCCAGCATGCTGCCAGGTCACAACGAGTTCATGGTATAGAAACCCTGCCGTGAAGGCAATTCTACATCTTGTCTACAGAAGGAAGACATGCTCGGGAGCTGCAATCAGAATGACACCTGTGCCTGTATATACTTACATGTGAGGTCATCCAATAACTGACATCTCAGGTCAAAATATTCTGTACACTGGGACAAAAGTCTGAAACAGGTAAAAATAGAAGAAAGGTTTAATTTAAAATCAGAAACTTTTTCTAAGCATTTGCCTTGAAGCCCTGTGTGCTCTGTCCATCTAATCCAAAATCGCATAGCTATCTAGGTATGCTTCTGTATGCATACGCTACAGCTTTAAAACAAATATTCCTTCCCAACAGCTACTCCTGAATGTTATGAAAATCATTTAACGCTGCTTTCTTCCTTCACCTCATAATAATTTTATTTTAATCAGATAATGATAAAACGACATGTTTTAACGTCTCAGTTAATCCTCCATTCAGATTCCTCTGTAAGTTGCTGTTTAAAGTCACTGTTAAATTCAACAACCTTTGGCTAGTCAGGGACAAGTTAACGGGACTAATACCTACAGTCTTTACAGGTATAACGGGTAACATAAGCAACAAGAAATCAGGTGAAGTCATGGGTCCAGACATCACTGAAAAGGCTGGAGCCTTTAGGATTGGTTTCTGATCTGGATCTATGCATTACTATCAAATAAATTCAATGTTACTGTCATACACCCCGCGGCCTCTATGCCTCATGCAGGATTCCAGCCAGGTTCTGACTGCCGTGACCACATCCTAGAAAGAGTGGGCCTGTTTAGCAATTACCACCTCCCGAACGGAAAGTCAAATAAGCTGAACTATAAGAGTTCCCAGAGGAAGAGTTGTACCTTGAGAATTCAGTTTTGTTTCCCTTTGGTTTGCATACTTCCAAAACTATCCGGGGTGTGACAGGGATGTCTACTTTCGACTTGCAAAGTCCTGCTCCCTTGTGCTTCACAGCTTCCACAGCACTACTCATTTAAAAATGTGAGATTTGCTTCCTCGATAAACACGCATCTGACCTACCTCTGGTTGATTCCTCTCATGATGCTGGTTGGTGACCAAAGAGGCAGTTGGGCACCAAGAACAACACTCAGGAGAAACTGGTTTGGCTTTTGAACATCTGGGTGAGCTGATGTGTCTGTCTGACTAAGGGTGTACAACTGGTCACAGGCAACACGACGAATCTGAAACAGTGTCATCGTCAAACACTAGCAGTTGCTCAAATGTTGCAAAAAACACACTTCCATTTTGTTAGAAATCTAACAGAAAACACAGACATTGCAAAGCTTGTGTAAAGCAGACGATGAGCTCTGCTCCTGCCAGTCAGGGTTTCTCTATTTATAAGGATTTAGTAATCCACTTTCACCCCTGAGCTAAAATCTCTGATGCTTTATCAAACACAGATTATAAATTCAGATAAGGGGGGAAAGATGCAATGACTTCATGCAAAATATATGAGATGCAACAAAATGAAGTAAGTGTGACTTGAAAATCTCTAGATTTTAGAACATCCAGAATAAACTTAGATCAGAAAGAATGAATTTTAGGAGGGTTCTGACATTTGGAAGAACTTTTCAAAAGTTCAGAAGAGTCCATTAAATCTTACCCAAACCTTTTGAGATAAATATTACTTGGAACTTTCCCTAAAGTACTAGTTTTACAGAATTTGTCTCACCAAAATGAGAGCATTTTCTTTAGACTAGCCACACCACAGTCCTGCATGCCTCATGGATTAAACAAGCCTAAAGAATGTAATACTTCAGCATTTTCTATCAACACATCACTTGATACTGGAATTACTAACAATTATACAAAGGTTATTCATTCAAATACAAAAACCTGTGGGAATATCTGTAATGAACAATTTTATCTTCAGACCATATTAAATGATCAAAGCGCACACATTTCAGAAACATAACATTTAAGTTCCAAGAAAGACCCTCACCTCAGCACTTGGTGATCCAAGCAGTATGTCAATGATGAAGTCAGCGACACAAGGCAAATTGTAAAAAGATCCTAGAAAAGTACCAGGTTATCTTTTAAAAAAATAATAATAATTATTTAAAATAAGTCAGTTACACTCTTGCATTAAAATACCACACGACCTACAGGACATCCCCCATCAACACTGAAAAGCAGAAATGGCTATCTGCATTATTTCCCCATCTCCTTCCCTCCTCAGAGGCTTGCACCACTTTATCATAGCACTTCCCTTCACCTTCCACCACCACCGTTTACACTTCCTGTGCACAAAGGTTCAAGTACTAAACAGTAGCTGTGCAAACAGCGGCACTTAGAGAATTACATACTTCAAAGCCAGTGCAAATATTTATATACTGGCAGTAAGTCAGCTTTCCCCAAACATTTCACTAAGGCACAGCACTACATGCCTTGTTTCATGCCACCTGCTCTTCAGTCCTGGAAAAAAAAAAAAACTGTAATTTTAATGAAATTTTGTGGTTTTAACTTGAGCTGTCTCAGCTTACAAAGCTAGAAGTTTCTCAAGATTTTTTTTTTTTGTACTTGTCTGTCTCCAAAAGCCTTCCCCCACCTCACTTATATTCCAAGTAGTGAGTAATCCAATGCTATTTCATACCTAGTTGCTGACTGCGTAGCTGAAGGCAGGTTACTAAGAGAGACAAGGCTTCTCCAGCAATCAGAGCATCTTTGGTGGATACGGACTGCTGTCTGACACAGATACCAGCATGCAGTGCAGTTGGCTCTCCTTCGCTTCCTGAACTGCAATTACTTCCTGCATTAAGAAATGAACAAGTGCTGTAATCCATTACATTTTTCAGATGTTTTCAGCTCCTGGTCAGTTCTCTACAATTTAAAAAACGTCTCCAAATGCCACATGAATGTACAGCATTTTGCTCAGATCTGCGTACTCAATCATAGAATATCCTGAATTGGAAGAGACTCAAGAGGATCATCATGTCCAACTCCAATGAATTCAGCTTCAGGCTTCGAAAGTACGCAATTAAGAATAAACCAAACGCCTTCTTTAGATTGGTTTAGAGACACAGTTAACCTACCTGAGCTGCTAAGTCTGTTTCGAATCCCAGCAGGAAATAAAGTGTTGCTCTCTTTTATTGGCTGACTACTTCCCACAAGGTCCAGTCGTCCTGCAGCAGCAGCCCAAGAGAGTCGCATGAAGCAAGCCACCGTGGAAGTGAAATCATTCACCTCCATAGTCTGAAGGAACAAGAATCAGCAGTTACTTCTGTGATATTCAACAGCCTTTGTTAATCATAGGGATAAGAGGAATATATCTTCCGAATCATGTCAAATTGACATTTGGATTTGTATTCCTCTCTTCTCTAAGCAGGCTCAAGGATACAAGAGTCTTTGTTTCCTTAACAGGAAGTAATTAGTTTTTAAATTCTCCACTAGGGTAGATACCCTTTTCACCTATCTGGAGTTAGGCATGCTGATTTCGATCGTATTGATCCATTTGGGAAGCACTGCCCAAGAGCCTAACACAGCATACTCAGTTTACATTAACGGTGAAGTTTCCTTCAACTGGACTCAACTTTCAAATGGGTTGAGTTCTTGTCAGAATAGATTGTTTTAGTAAATAGCCAGTCTCAGATTAATTACACTGACAGGCCTATAAAGGGGAAAAAAAACATTTTCTTAAAGTACTGAAAATGAAAATTTCCTTTTTCCCCAAGATACCATCAAGAAAATTTAATTTTTAATGAGCTATTTGAAACAAAAAACTTGCCCAAAAATTTCTAATTCAAAGAAACATGGCTAAAAGCCACACGTTCAAGCAGGAACGTTCTCCTTTCTATTCACAGAAAATTAATAAGATCTTAGAGTTAAGTGTGACTGAAAATAAATCACAAGTAAGACTTCTGTGTAGATCTATTTCTGGTAAGCACTTTTGGGGTACTGCTTCCCTTTCTACTGCCAAAATAGTTTCTGAGACTATGTTAAAATTCAGATCAAGATCAGGAAGAAAGACTGACAGTCAGCATTTTCAGAGGCTTTTAAATGAATCCTGGGCTAGAACCCGTATAAAAGGCAGACTTTTGATTAAAAATCCAGGAGTTATACAGCTGTCACTGGAGACAACACCACTACATCACCATAAATCATCAAACACTTCCTTACTTGTATGGCAACTCTTGCTGCTGGTATGATTTCTTCTACCCTAATGGAGGATCTATCAGACACAGACAGCTGTCGGTAGGATGACTTCTCAGGTGTTCCACAAATGGACATCTGCCTACTTGCTTGTCGGCTGACGTTACGGAAGGGGCGTGAGGACAACGCTTCTACCCCATCTTTAATGAAATCCTCATCCAGTAAGGTAGGCATTGTCTGGCCAACAAGCAAGAACCTACATTCACAGAGCAAAAACGTCAGGCTTATTTTTTAATGTTCACAGCAAGTGAATGAAACAGAACTCAAAGTACCAATTAATCTTAAATATTACAAGCCACACTCTAAAAGCCAATAAAGCAGCACTTTGTCTAATGAAAGGCAATCACATACCTTGCAAGTTGCAGGCAGATGGAATAGACTCCCTGTCTTGTTTCATAGTCTACTTCTGATGGGATGGAATCTCTCTGCATCACATTCACCACCAGACTTAAAAACAAATCAGTAAGACAGACTCCATTTGAAAACATTTTACATTAGGAGAGAGCTGCAATTAATTTACCTCTATGCTTCCCTCCTCCTATTCAGTCAGCTGAGTGTCAGTTAAAACTGCCAAACTGCTGTCTTCAGAGACTAACACCCCCGTTTTCCCCTCCTGCATCTACAGATGGAACCTTTCTGTTCCTGCTGGAAAATGCATCAGGATCTATGGGGCGGGTGTGTGTGGATAGAATTACCATGAGCAACACATACTTGATAAATCTGAGAAGCACAAGCAGTATTGTCAGGTCTTCCGAACCACTCACACTGTGCCTTCGACTCTTATCTGAAGGGTCTGAATTTTGGAGACTGTAATATTTAATTTGGTTCCCACTGTACGATCTATGCTTTAACTACTAAGAATTTTAAGTATCTATGCAGGACACAGTGTAACGTACACACTTGCAAATTTGAACTGAAACACTTAAATGCAAACTATCCAAATATCAACTACCTTAGTAAAAGCTACACTTCACATGCTTATCTGTGTCTAACTTTATTTTAGGGTTTAACAACATGCACTCTGTTACACTGCTATGGCAGCTACAGTAGCCTTTCAGACACTGGATAATGAAAAAACAGCTTTGGGTGGATTTTTTTTTTTACTCTGAAAGAGAGGCTGACAGGTGTAATAGTGTGCTACAGTGTGGAAATCAGAAACTACACAAAACTGCTAACTAAATGGAGTGTTATAAATTGAGTCAAGATTTTGAAATCTAACCTCAAACCTCCTGCTCTGAGGAAGTTTTCACAGAAAGACTTGGCACAGTTTCTTGCCATTTCATCATCTGCAGTTGGCATCAGCTTGGAGCTCAGTACCTACAATAAATGAGTAAATAAGCATGTATACAGACCGCCCCTTAGTATTCTTTTATCTGCTCAAGGTTAAGAGTATAACAGAAAAAAATCAATTACAAATGAAGCAATTAACAATACACTTCTGCGAAGCCATAGTCAGTAAAGAGAAATCACATTAAAAATGTTCAGGACAAGTAAGGCTATTACAGATATTTATTCTGTATCAAAGTGCATTTTTTTTCCTCATTGCAGTTTACCTGTTAAGGGAAAGGACAAAGTACACACTCTACAACATGAAATGTTGTCTTCAGGCTCAGTTGGCGTTCCTTAAGAGCCCAAATCCTTCTCCTTTCTAGACTGATGGTATCCCATAAGACACCCTACAGATGGCTTACTTATTGATTTATGCCTTCTGAAACATAACCCTATTGCTATTACTGGGGTTTAGTTGTTCGGGTTTTTTTTTTTTTTCTTGTACAAGACAGTCCAGGTCATTCTATGGTCCTTACGAACATCATCACTGTATCATCCCTCCTGTTTTAAGTCAGCACTAAAGTTCACAGAATTCAGTCACGCTCAGAAACATGGCCATAAGGAAGTCTGTGGTTTCTGTGGGTCAGATCTCATGTACATTTACAATCAATTTCACTTCACTTTACATAAAGAAAAAACAAAACAACACCCAAACAAAGGAACCCCAGCCCCTCCCCAAACCCCAGTAAACTCCCAGAAGTTATATTCTTTCTTTCTTTGGCATGTACAGCCAACAGTACTGCATGTGGGAAAACAAAATACATCTTTGTCAGGTTCATGGGTCAGAAGAATGGTTTACAGAGTTTCTGGCATGAAATCTTATCACAACACTGCATGATATAACCCTCAACATCTGCAACATTTAATTTTCATCTCTTTCATATGCTCTGCAAATTTCCTGCGCACAGTTTTTCAGAAAGCAGTTCAGACTTGTTCCCATTTTTTCAACAGATCACCAGTTGAGGGGATAAAAAAGCACATCATCCTTTTCCTGACAGAAATCATCTTCCAGTTGGCTTGACTGGACTTGAGGAGCAAGTACGCTCATGTAATCTACACATCTAATCCAATTTATTACTTCTCATCCCTTGCCAGAAAAGCAAGCAATTTATTACCTGCTTTTATTCTTTTTTCTGGTATAGAAGCAGCAGATAACTGTCTCGTCATACTGCAATACCACCTGCCAGTTCAACAAGATACCCTTGCTGTGATATGCTAAACCATTCGCTTTCAGTTGCAGAACTTCTCAACATTATTTCAAAGACATCATCAAGTATCTTTCATTCCAGCTGTACAGAAAAGGGGGGAATCCTAACGCTGCAGTGTGATGACAGTACAGGAAGATGAAGAGCTAACATTAGACTGCAGAAACCCAAAGGAAAGCAACTATAAGAAAATTCCTACACTAATCTTGGCACGCACTGGGAATGAAAGAGAATAACTTTGCCCACTGTTTCTGAAGCTGCGGGCAACCACTCCTCCAAATTCGAGTTACTCAAACCATATTTGTAATGAGTCCTTATAAACAGTGGGACCTGTGAGTAGAATTAGAAACTGTCCAGCTTCCTAGAGTGTGCAGATGGCAGTGTCCTAACAACGACACCAGCTGAACTCTCTTACACTCTTTAAAATAACATGCACTGAACATGGAAAGGACCTTTTTACAGAGTCCAACACAGAGTTTTGGCTAAAGAACTTACTCAGGAGAATACTTAGGCGTAAAAAAATTGTATGTATTCCACTCATTTTACATGCACAGCAAAAACAGGCCAGAAGCTTCTGCATAAAAGCCACATTTGGATAGTGAAAATTCTTCACAGTCGAATGCTTCTCAAAAATATTCCTCCTTAGCTTCTACAGACAGAATATGGTAGACTAATATAGAAGGGAAGTTAGCATTCTTTTTCTTTTAAATTGAATTGAGCAAACCTAATCAAACTAAACAGCTCCCATTAATTTTTAAAAGAGCCAACTTTTTTTTTTTTTAATATATACTAAAAATCACATATTCAGAGTTTCTGGATATTCAAGCAGGAATTTTACCTACACAGTAAGGACTTGATGTTACTTTGCTCCTCTCCATTTATTTCAGAATACTCCTTTCTCCTTGCAAATCACAAAAAGAGGGGCCTGGCTTCACAGTAAAGGGGAACTTTTTATCCCTTTCATTCTGTGTAGAATTTATCACATACATGAGAGCTGACTATGACATGACATTTGCATTTTGCATAACGACCCTGTCACAGTGGACTCCTGCCCAAGAAACTTAGAACTACTTAAACCTTAGTGCTTAGAAACACAAATAGAAAGTAGTAAATTTGTTGTCTTACCTCTAAATTGTAGAGCACTCTGAAGGTGGACATGCCTGGAGCAAAAGATCTGAAAAGACTTTCTAGTATTGAAGTAGCACTGGGCTGATGTTGGTGTTTCGAAGACAAGGACGGTGATTTTGAAGACTGAGAACTTGATTCTGATAGCAGTGTTTTCTAGGAGGAGCAAACCACAGCAGAAATATCTTGAGACTACTGCATTTTGTTGAAATTGGCAATGTTTCATATAACCCCTGTACTAACCCTCTCACCTTCAGGTGCTTGGAAATAAGTCAATAATCCTTAACATTAGCATTACTTTGCAGTAGAGTTTCAAACACTTCAAAGATTATCATCTGACAGGGAATTTAAAAAAAATGGTAGTAAAATCCTTTTTGTTAAGGTGACCAAGGTTAGCTACTGTTTTATCCATACCTTCCTTCCCAGGGAATCAAGCTGATCAAGAGCCTCCTGAATAGCTGGGTCAGTGGGAATCAAGAGCAGAAGTTTCCTCACTCGCAGTGTTATCCTGAAAAGTTACCAGAAGTTACTTGCGCAAAATAGGGCTCAGCCACTCCGTGGCCTGATGGATGCTTACGCACTACAAAGTAAGTAGCTATTCAAATTTTGCAGTGTGAGCATTTCTTCAGTATTTAATAACCATTTAGTTTGCTTACCTTGGCTCCTCCAGATTGGCAAGCTGGTAAAGCATATCAAACACGTTACACACGAGAGCCATGACTACTCCAGGGAGGGATTTCTCCTGAGAATTAAACAGAAATACAAAGGTCTTTTTCGGCCCTCTCTGTTGCAAGTAATTTAAGAGACCTCAAAGCAACTGACCCAGATGCCAACCTGGTCCATAGAAATCCCAGCTACTTTCTAGACTGAGACAACATTTGAATTTTTACATTACCCCATTTCCCTCTCAACAATCAATTTTTGAAGCCAACTGTTAGTTAGAGTTGACATACAAAGCAGACCAGGAGTGTTCTGAACATGCTAGTTCATGCTTCTTAGTTTATTTTCATACTGCAGCTTTATTAGTAGTGGAAATCTCTCCCCCTGACAAAAACACCATCTCAAAATTAAATCATATGGGTTTTGTTTGTTTAAAAGACCCTGTAGAGATTAATAAACACCAAGCAGGTTACAACAGGTGACAGAATACAGATTATAAAGTCCAATCTGTGTGCATAAGGCAATTGTGTATTTAAATGCTTTGTTTCAATCGCAGTTTGAAAGCAAAACCAGACTACTAAATACCGGATACTCAAGCTGATGCAAACAGCTTCTATCTCATCTTCCTGTACCTCTTCCACCCCAGCTGTGTCATCCCCAACTATTCCCCCTCCAGGAAAAAGCTGAGGGAAGGTTTCAGGCTATTATGCTGTACCTGTTCCATTGCATAGGATGAACTAAATACACTGCCGCTGTTGCTGGAACTGGTTGAGGAATCTGCAGAGCTCCCTGATGGAGTCCCACTTCCTGATGTTTTTACTGTAAGGACTTGTTCATCAGAAAAGCCCAGCTGGTGGAGTAGTTTCTGATCTTTGTTTACGGTTAGCTGCAAGAAAGTATTTGTCCTTCAGTTCTGGAACAGAGACTCAATTTCATACAGAATTAGAATTCTTTGTAGCTAACATACCAGGCTGTCATTGGCAAATATCTGTATATTATCCACAGGTGAATTCAACATCTTTGCTATCTTCCACCTGACGCTCCCTACAGTTTCATTGCTATGAGCCTGTAAAATCAAATGATACTGGTTCAGTAAGTCTGCTCAAGCAGTAAATTCCAAGAGAAAAAAAAAGAAAAGTCTTCCATTAAAGTCTTCCTGCTTCTCCGCATAGGCTGATAAAGGTACTGTCCACAGAAGAGATTGACAGGGTAGGACAGCCGTAGAAACGCTCCATCAAGGACAGTAAGCAAACAACTTCTTTTTCCCCACCCCAGAATGATGATCAAAATACATTTAGTCTACAGACACTTCCATTACAGTAGCCTTATAAACCCTTCTAACATTTTCAAATAGAGTTTTCAAGTTGACTGGAGTCCCTAAAACCAGCTCACTCTGTTCAGTTCAGGCATCAAAAAAACCCAAGATTAGCTATGTCATCAACACCACATGACACACACAACCTGTGCACACATACCTCTATGCTGAAGGTATCTTTGGTAGACTCGTATGTGACATTAAGTGTTAAAAGGTGTCCATGGAAAGACGCACCATGAGGTAGAATAGTTCGGGGAACAGAGTAAAGGTCCTACAGGAAGAGAACGATGACATTAAATACCACCCTTGAAAACAAAGACATTTCTATGATGGTATGTAACAAAGTTACTAGAATTGCATAGGTTTAAATAACTTTTACTGTTTTTAATAATATTGGAAGTTGTGTTCATAACCTTGCCTAGTAAGAAATTACAGATCTTACCTCTATTGTTATCACATAACGCTCTGCCAACAGCAGCAGTCTCTCAATTATTACAAGTTTAGTTGACCTAGAGATAAACATTGAAAACAAGAGTAACTTGTCTCAGAGATTAATTTTCAACGCCCACAGGTAACTACCATGAATTAGCTGTCTTCAAATATAACTCCTTAAACTTGGAGTTAATTCATTTGAAATTAACTAGGAAAACAGGCCAAGAAGCTTGCATTATACTGCTTGAGATGTAGCCAGATTCAGAAGCAGCTTCATGTTTCTAAAGGTCCCACCCTGCGCACATGTAAGTGCATAAGTTAAGCTAGAGGATGAGAAAACACCCTTTTCTCTCCCAAATAAAAAAACCAAACCCCAAACCAACCCCACACCCTGCTGCCCCAGAAATATAACACAACTAATAGGCTGGTAATAGTCTGTGGGTTTTTTTTTGTGGGTGGGGTTTTTTTTGTTGTTTGTTTGCTCAGTTTTGTTTTTTGGGGGGTTGGAGGGAGGGTGTTGTTTTTTTTTTTTTTTCTTTCTTTTTTAAAACCCAGGTTTTTCAAAGTCTGTTTGGAACTCAAATTGTATTGTAATTGGAATATTCAACTGAGAAACCACCAAAATATACAACTACCAATACTGAGAATTTTAATTAGCACTCAAACTCACATGGGAAGTAGCTGGGAGCAAATGTCTAATGTCATATTTATTCTTTTAAAGGCAAGCGTACCTGTAGGGAGACTGAACTGATGTTGCTACCGTAGGCATAGCAGTCGCTGTAAGCATTTTTGTAGCTCTTGTAACAGCATGTGTTAATGTTGGACCACCGAGTGCAGAGCTGGCTGCCTAGAATACAAAGCAGAGTACAAATGCTGGTTTACACGGATTATTAGTATGTCCTGGAGAGCTAAGAGGACAAGAAATATTTGTGGAAAGAAATTTTTTCTTTAAATAGAATTACTGTGGTCAATTATTCTAATTCTAAGATACAAAACTGAAAGTGGATGTAGGTACAAGAACAATTAAAATTTGTCCTTTACCTCTAATCTTGTGTAGCAATCAGCAATGAATTTCTTGTGCAGTGATACAGAATCCTAAGGATAAAATGTACAAATGAATAAGAACTTAAAACAAAATTATGGGAATTACTCATAAACTGACAGAACCCAACAAATTACGTATTTTAACAGAGTATTGAGGCTCTACGAATGCCAAAGCACTTTCATGTACAAACATAGACCTACCTTTTTCAATCTAGGAGTTAGATTAATATAGCTGTAGTTTATTATCAATTGAATAGCTTCATTGGCAATTTCTTCATCAGGTGACTCCATTGCAATCTTCCAAATGAAATCCATTCCTATTAATTCCAGTTTTTCTACACTCTACGCCAGAAAGAACAACAGTAAAACATGACTGGATTTCTTACACAATACTGAGTTGAACCGCAGGAACAAAACAGTCTTCCATCTACTGGAAAAGCATCTTTTGACCGAATCTTAAAAATTTTCTTTTCCAACATGCTGCCAAGCTTTGGCACAGTGCAAAGTGCAATCAATAGCTGTGGATTTGTGTATTTATACTAGAAAAAAATAATTTGTTTACAGGTGGGTAAACAAGTTTCAAAGAACACTCTCAGTCAAGTCAACTGAAAAATTAAAAACTTCAAAACCACCAAGAAATTTAATCGGGAATGGAATTTGTTTCACTAAGGTCAACATGGTAACTAACCACATAATAAACAGTCACAAAACCTACTATGATACTTGGCAAAAAAATGATGCGTTTGAAGTAAGTTAACTCTCTGTGATAAAGATCTAAAATGCCTATGGAAAACTACTTAACATATAACCATTCATTTAACAAAAACATTGAAGGATCAGAGAGTTAAAAATTATTGTAGGTTAGAATTTGAATATGATAAGCCTAGATCTCTTGTAAAGAAGAAAACAAAAAAGAAGGGAATATTTCCCCAGAAGGGAGAAGCAAAAAAACCCACACACTAGAATTCATGATTATTAACAAAAAGGTGGCCCACTCATTTCTCCTGCAAAGTTTTAGAAGCTATATACACCAGCTTCCAGCTACCAATTGCTGAATTTTAACTGTTGTAATCATGTAGTTTGAGCTTAGGAAATTAACAATGTTAATGCCAGAAGGACGATCTGCATATTAATACAAACATGACATGACTTAATGAAATTCAACAAGGGTAAATGTAGGGTACTGCATCTGGGGAGGAATAACCCCATGCATCAGTACAGGTTGGGGGCTGACCTCCTGGAAAGTGACCTGGGAGTCCTGGTGGACAACAGGATGACCATGAGCCAGCAATGTGCCCTGGCGGCCAAGAGGGCCAATGGCATCCTGGGGTGCATCAAAAGGAGTGTGGCCAGCAGGTCGAGGGAGGTCATCCTCCCCCTCTACTCTGCCCTGGTGAGGCCGCATCTGGAATACTGCGTCCAGTTCTGGGCTCCCCAGTTCAAGAAGGACAGGGATCTGCTGGAGAGGGTCCAGCAAAGGGCTACAAAGATGATTAGGGGATTGGAACATCTTTCATATGAGGAGAGGCTGAGGGATTTGGGTCTCTTTAGTCTGGAGAAAAGAAGATTGAGGGGGGATCTTGTTAATGCTTTCAAATACTTGAAGGGAGGATGCCATGGGGATGGGAGCAGTCTTTTTTCAGTGGTGCCCA
>VZSZ01003692.1:132914-162348 GCA_013398815.1 Ibidorhyncha struthersii
GCTGTCCTGTGCAGCCTGTTGTAGGTGACCCTGCTCTGGCGGGGGGGTTGGACTAGATGATCTCCAGAGGTCCCTTCCAACCCTGACTATTCTGTGATTCTGTGATTCCATGTCAAACAGTTGCTGAAGAATCCTTGTCTCGCCTCCTCCCATCCCCAAGAGCCACAGGTAGTACAGAGGAACGCATTTGCCACAACACTCACCAGCTGAGTTCCTTGCCTCTTTAGTCGATGGTCACACAGGTTCACATTTTCAAAGAAAGTCTTAAATAAACTAAAACCTGAAAGTGACAGAAGGTGCAAGCTTTTTATTCAGGTCAGGCTAAGTTTCTATGTTTTTTTGAGGGGAAAAAAAAAAAAAAGAAGATATCAAATACAGGAGACTACCTTTTCCCTCTACCACTATTAAAACTCAAAATGATAGAAAGAGACCCCTTTATTATATTGGTTTATGGAACTGTTTGGATATTTAATTTGAAGGCTTAGGAAGCAAATTTCTGGTATACATTTAAAAAAAAAAAAAAAAAAAAATCTGTTGACCAAAGCCATTTTCTTACCATTCATAGTAATTTCATATGACTCCAGTTTAAGAATTTTCTCTTTGAATAGCTGCTGCTGTACATCACTCTCTAGATCATGCTGTCCTTTTGTGAACCACTCAAAGCACATCTGTGAATGAAAGGCCGATGTATTTTTACCTTATTGTCATGGCAAATATTTTAGTTTTATACAGCTTTGGCAAACTATGTCAGATACTACAATAACTCATCTTGCAGGGGTTTTATCTACACCAAGAGGTTCAAAATCTAATCTCCTAGTAACCTCACATATTACACAGGCTGTATTGCAGCATTAGGGTGCTTCATCTTCATAGTCATCTTTCACCCAAATAATGCTGAATGTCTCTCATGACTCCGCCAACTTGCATATACCCCTTTTCAAACCAGTATCCATAAACCTGCGACTAACCTCCTTCAGTCAAATTTAATGTTAAAAGAGCATCATTAGTTTGCATTTCCTACTTATGTTTCACATGTCTCAACAAATACACGTGCTATTCACGATCCATTAAGCTTCATTCTGCAACCACAGACACCAACTTTTCAAGTTTTTCTTACCTCTCGATCTAACTCACAAACATCCTGGCCAGTTACGAGGCATTCCCAGATCTCCCTGGCACGATTCCAGCCCAAATAAAGGGTGGCTTCTTGCAGAAAGAACGCCAAAAATTTTAAATGTGCCTCCAAATACTGAGAAAAAAAGTAAACAAAAACTCAAGCTTAAGACTTTTCTTTCTGAAACAAGAACTCTGAGCATTCTTTTTATTTTTTGCAAACTTAGTTGTCAAATAACAGTACACTTTGCATAGCCAGGAAAACAGAAATTGTTTCTGCAGTGAGATTTATTTGTATCTTACACAATTTTTAACATTACTTCTTTTTGTTTACCTTTCTAAAAAGGAACACTGAAGTCCCCTTGGATTTGCTATTGCTTTCTGGATATTGGTATTATTTGACATTAGTTACTAAGTCACAACTACTATGGAAAAAATAATTATTAACACCTTCACACCAAGTTCAAAGGTATAGTCTCTACAAGCGTAGTTGAACTGAAGCTGGTGGAGAAGCTGGAAGCTGCACAAGCTTGGAGAGAGGAGGTTCTCAGGTGGGGAGATCTAGCTCTCAACCAGTTAAAGGCTTTGCTAAGAAACTTGTACACTGTGACATTCGCCCACCCTTGCTCTGTAATACAACAACAAGGCTATGACAAGGCCTAATAGGTAAGTGTCAGAACTATATATCAAAACCAATGTAATTATTCCCCAGAGAGAACGTACATACCAGAGAATTCCAAAAATGAAACATCACCTAATCTTATGCAACTCAGACAGTGATATACTACATCATATTTTCAAAAACCTAAATTAGTAAGAAATTCAGGTTTCAGTACCTCCCGGTAAGTGTATCGGCCATCCACTAATGTTGCTCCGACAAGCCCTCCTGGACCTGCCACAGATGCAGCCAGACGGTGGCACGATATTAAGCTTCCTGTCACCAACTTCACTATTTCAAAGTTTTTCTTTAAATCTTGAATAATGCTCTTGGCAAAAAAAAAAAAAAAACAACCGAAAAACAAAAAAAATCATTGAGAAAAAAGGTTGTTAAGAAAATGCATAAACAGGCATGGGCACACAGCATTCACCTCTTCTACAGACACGCGTCTTTTATCAGAAGGAGTAACTTTCCCCCCTCTCAAGAGTCAGCCGTATCAGTTCCAAGCATCCAAAGACCCTGACATTAGTGTTTTCAGCATGTGCTGAAATACACGTGCTGCAGATTGAAAACAAAGTCCCACACCTCCACTCATCCACTGTATAACACATCTGACTTGCTGGTATTTTAGTCTGTTTTCCAAGAGTCAATGTCAATTCAATTGCAAAGCAGCTATTTTAAACATTAGCCATTGTTCATTTCTTAACAGAGTTAATTATTCTACAAAAAGCTCAAATAAAACAAATTAGTCCTGACAGCGCAAACAGATTTATACTTATATATACATGCACACACAAATGGACAGCATACAACACAGCATCTCCACCTGAACAGTTCGTTTATGCTACATCACTAAACTGTACTGGCCAAAGTGTTTTTTAGTTTGGTTCTCCCCCCACTCCCCCAACTTCTAAATGTAAACTTCCATGTTCTATAGAAGCAGAGCCACACAGATGTTAACAACAGCTTCAAAAATCGTCTCAGCATATATTCTTACCTTGTCTTGTTTTTGGTAAGTTTGCTTAATAAACGAACGTGTGATTTCATGGAGCTGACGTAATGCTGGCACCACCCACACAAATTGAGGATTATTGTGCTGGGATGACTAGTAATAGGAAAGGTAAACACAGTTACACATGTGTACACACTCAACAACAGATTAAATTTCCTCTTAGACTCCCAGAAGCCTAATGATTTTTAGTAATGCCACTGTTTCAAAACAACAGCTACTAGCTCTGAAGGCTTCAGTTGTTCCTGGTCCCTTTCCAAACACACTCAAGGTGTCCTTCTTCACTTTCTACAAGAAGTCCTTTGACACACAGATATGCCATTTTGCTATCCATATTATTAAGCCCAAAGTACCATCTCCTTGCTAGAGAACATGCAAATTAAGTAGACAAAAAGAACTCCGTTGCACCAGGGAGAGATGATCACCACCACCGTCCTCAAGTATGGGAGATAAGCACGCCTGTTAGGGCATAAAAGGGCAAATCCAGTCAAATGATGTTACTTATTGCTAAAGCAAGAATAATAGAAGAACGAACCTGAAATACTACTGAGGGTTAAGAGACCAGAAGAAATTTCTGATTGGTGCTGCAAGGAGCCCTCTGATAGGAAGCAAAGGATACTTAAGCTGCATTTTGAAAGAGAACCTGCAAAGAATAACCCTCCTACCTCATTGTTAGAACTGCTCATCACTTTTCTGGGAGGCTTCATTTTCTGTAAAGTTTGACCACACAAACCAGTACTGAGGTTGCTTGTTCAGAGAAGTGATGTCTGGTTTAAATACCGACAACAACCAATACCGCTACACACTTAGAGAGATTAAGTAACCTGCTCATAACAGAGAGCTCCCTACTGAAGACTCGCTCATGTATTTGAGAATGCTGCCTTAATATTACATTCCCTCCCAGTTTATGTCTTCATTTCCCATAATGAAGGGAAATAAGAAAATTATGTATTTTTAAACATCTGCCGCATGGTTACGCAATCCCTTCCAGCCTATAATGACAGCTTTCTGTTAGTGTTCCCCACTGCAGCACCTGTGTTAAGGCCCTTGCCAGAATGTAATTAAAAAGAATGCAAGAATAGGAAAGGACAAGAGAAGATCCAAAAGAAAAGACTGCAAGTTTTACAGAGATTGAGAACTCAAAGTTTGAAATCCGTATTCATAAAACACACACACAAAAAAGTGTGATCAATATCAAGAAGCAACATACTATGCCTCCTAAACAACTAAAATCCTCAACAGATGCTGCAAATCAGACAAAACTTAATTTTCCATGAAATAAATGAATGAAAAATGTACAAGCCTTCTTTTTTTACGCTTATACTTCAGACTGAAAAAAAAAAAAAAAAAAAAGAAGACGGGAGAGACGGGAGCATTCCTGCAGACCTCAAGAAAAACTGCCTGCTATGTTAACAGTGCACGATAAAGTATATGCAGTCTTTTAAGCCATGCACATCTCGGGTGCTGCCAGGAAACACCTTAGCTCAGGCAGCTGCGGGAACGGCTTCTTCATGTTAGATGAAAAGAGTTCAAGTATCTTAATAAAATACAAAACTACCATGATTTAAATACTGATTTGCATTTTGAGACTTAATGGCCATGCCAGAACACATGCTTAACTAAACGAAAACTAATCTAGGCTTTCACATGAAAGGGACAGTTAAAATACTGACATACCTTTATAGTGGTTCCATTTGCAAATTCTAACCTTGGGCCCATCCTGGTAGTTTCCCATAAATTGATCACTCCTTGTGCTGAAAATTTGCTTAAAACAAAGGCAAGAGACTTACTATGAGTCTCATGGTCAACAAACTGGCTCACACAAAGCCTACCCCTCTCGTGGACTCCCCAAGGTAAGAACTTACAGATGGGACACACAATTTGTGCATCTTGAAAGAAAGGGCAACATCAAGGCTAGATAACATTTCATTTTGGAGAAGATATAATAAACCAACCCTCTTAATATCCTCTATGCATTTGATGATGTAGCTTCTTTTGATTGCCTCTTTCACTGCATAGGCATCGCTGAGGATTGTCAGATGTTCCTCCAAGGCCTGCTGAATAAGACTACATGGTAATGTTGGAAGATGAGCCAGCTCCCAAAGTACCTCCAGAACCTAGAGGAAGACGTGCAAGATTAGTTAGGACCTAGGAAGCACAGAGACTAGCAACCCTACATTTAATAAAGACAAAAAAAAAAAAAACAGAGAGATTTTATTTCACATTCACATGCCTTTCCAGTGGTTGTCTCCACCCGTGCTTCTCGACCAATGCGCCCTATCAGGCTCAACAGCTTCTGTCGCACTCGATCACTCTCTGTCTCCCAGCTCTGCGTGGCAAAGAAATAACATTCACTATTACAGCAGCAAGCACTGTCAATCTGTTAAGTCTCAAGTCTCAAAATACAATTTACAATTGATTTACTGTGGGAAAGTCAAAGTACAAGCAAATACATTTCCACAATGCCTATTTCCTTATTTTTGTTACTGGGAGTAACAGTACTCATTTGTCCAACCCTTTTCAAAAATAATCTAGACGAGATTAAATATAATAACAAAAATATCATATTTTAAGTAGCTTAGCAATGCCTATCTAATGTACTTAAAATTAAGTCAATTAAGAGTACCAGTAGCAGATCAGGCTTTTTGAACACAAGAAAATCAGTATTAAAAGTGTTATTTTATAGTCAATTTTATATTTACATTTTTATAGAGAAAGTATAAATGTATCAATGCATTTTCCTTTTGGTAGGCTGGATGCGCAAGTACATCTGACCAATTCTCTTCCTAAGGAATGTAAACTCATGTGAAAACTTACCTTTTGGATTAGGACAAATAAATGATTGAGTTGATCAGAGCTAAACTTCACAGCAGCTGCAGCAATAATGGTATGTATATTTTCGATCACGGTGGAGGATTGTCCCGACTGAAAAGAGGAAGGAAAACACATGAAGGTAGGTTTTTATCCCAAATGAGATAGAGAAAAACCTTCATCTAAGTATTATCCTACTATTCATACTGATGAGAATGAATATCAGCTTTCGACATGTTAGAAACACATGCTAAGAATAACTGCCTCTGCTCCTCACTTTACTGGCAGAGAGGTCTTTGGAAGTAATTCTAAAGCAGGAAAGAATAAGTTAGTCTGCCATTATTACAGCAGCTTCAAGATGCTGCAATGGCACACACCACTGTAAGGTGTGGTGACAACAATACAAACATCAACATTTTTATTGCTTGGTTAAGTTCACATGTGTGATGATCCAGCTCTGACACTCTTTAAGGCTTTACTCAAAAGCAAGCGATACAAAATTTCCTCCTACACTGATGGGAGCACCATGGTAACAAAAGCCAGAAGGGGGGAGGAAGTATTGCATTTTATTAAAGAATAAGAGTGAGCAAGCTAGAATCATACTTCAGCTCTACTAAGCATGCAAGACTTGCTACCATGCCTGCACATACTGCAGATCTGCCAGCGTCCAATGAGTTTAGTCTAAAACTTCAACATTTGGACAGAGAAGAAAATGATTTCCTGCAGTGGAAGATTACGTTTCTGGTCAAAATTTCCACGTGTCATTTGCTTTAAGCAGTCAAACCACCTATTCCTACACAGCAATAAGCTGAATATACATAAAGTGAATGTGAAAAGATGACTTGTCATTCAATTATACATATGTACAGGAAGTTAAATGGGAATTCATACAATTTGAGCCCACTCTCTTTAAAGTCACACTGTGAGCTGCATTCAAATTTATACCTCCAGCCATGAAAATTAATATCCTTAGGCATGCTCTTTGGTCTAGACAAACACTCTATCACTTATTTCAGGCTGACAACTTCTTATTCCAAGTCAAATATTTTTGCAGCCCCTTAACACTTGTTGCAAAGAACTGTACTTCATCATAAGATTTAACAGCTGTGTTACAAGAAATTGCCAGAACACTTGATTTTAAATGGTAAAGGAAGAAGCAGAAGAAAGCCTTCACATTAATTATACTGTTAAAATCTCAACACCTCGACTCTGCAATAGAGATGCCTATATTATATACCAAAAAATCCCACCACTAGAATGTCTGCTTTTGTAAGACAGTCTAAAAGCACCTGCCTAATCCTAGTTGCTTACCTGAATTCTCCAAATTTTAGTGAGCTCATCTAAAGATAATTTACTGCCCAGCAGTTCAATAATTCCCTTTATACGATCACAGTATTGCGCTTGGTCTATATTACCTATGAAACAAAGGAAGGGAACTGAATTAATATATTTAAAACAGTATTAGATACACTAAATGCCTAAGAATAAACAAGCTCTCTTAAAAGGAACAAGAACAGTTACCTTCCTTCGAAAACTTTCTTTTACTGTTACAGACAAATCTACCAGTTCAAAGAAAAAGAAAAGGCTCCTTCCATTTTTATGTTGTTTCACTTCATACATCTGACAGCAGTTCACACCTATAGGCTCTTATTACTTACTGACAGGACAAGAGGAAATGGGTTCAAGTTAAGCCAGGCGAGGTTTAGATAGGAAATTAGGAAAAATTTTTTCACTGAAAGGGTTATCAAACATTGGAATAGGCTGCCCAGGGAGGTGGTGGATTTGCCATCCCTGGAGGAGTTTAAAAAAAAAGGGTAGACATGGTACTTGGGGATATGGTTTAGAAGTGTTTTTTGTCAGGTTAGGTTAATGGTTGGACTTGATGATTTTAAAGGTCCCTTCCAACCTCAACAACTCTATGCTTCTATGATTCTATACTTGGAAAAAAAAACCCGAAACCTCTTTTCTGTCTTTTCTAGGGGCTAACAACATACAAAGGTAAACTGAGAGTAAAAATCCCACGTACAGCAGAAGACATCTGCACAGTTGTCAAATAGAGGACTAAATGATAGCAGCAGAATTTGCAGGGTTTTCCTTAGTCTATTTTGAAGATGACAAAAACCTTGAACTTCTTTGTTAATAAGGTTCCATTAAAATGTATTGGAAAGGACAGACAAAATTTTTAAATTCAAGACATTCTAAACACGCACCAAAAGTCTTTGTGAAAGTGCTTACCTTCTAGAGCAATTGACAGGACAGAATTTTCTACTAGCCAATTTAGTAATCTGTCTGTATCTATTGCATTCTTCACTGACTTGGATACAGTGCTGTCTTCTATTAATTTCGTTACCTAGAGATTGCAAAATGTGAGATTCTAACAATGATTCCCACATGCATTATACATGCACACAATGAAATCTATTTAAAAGACTTACAGTGAAGCTTAAGTGTGAATCCTGAAATATTTTGAGAAAAGGAGATGTTTGGTTTTTTTTTTTTGGTTGGGTGTTTTTTTTGTGTGTGTGTGTTTTTTGTTTTTTAATAAGCTGTTAAAGGCAAGTTTCTAACCAGAAACATCTCCTTGTCATCAGTCGCTGATGCAGTGGATTCTTATTCCCAGTGACACAGAAAAGCTGTCCTGTGCTGCCAGGTGTATTTCTACAGATATACCAGAAGTAGGTTATGTCAGGCTTCTGCTTGGTACGCTCAAATCAGTGTCCTATTTTTTATCCAATACAGAACCGATGCAGGCTCCTCACTCTAGGGAGGAAGAGTACTTTTCTGCTAAAGCCTTCAGAAGTCACACTTTTATACATTCACCAAGGATACACGGCATTTATGATTAAGAACCAAACAGCAATGAGGTTTAACTTCTCAATTTTCCCATAAATAAAAGAAGCAGAAAGCACAAAAGAGGGACACTAAAACACCTTACAATGTCTGCACACTAAAAAAAAAAAAAAGGCTTTTTTTGGAACACTGAAATTTTACAAGTTCTGGAAGGAAGAGATGAACGAACAACTCTATACTTAAACCACAAGTCCCATGAAAAATAAACTGTTTTCTTCTTCTACTTAGATACAAGATTTTAGAAGAGCCCTGGGTCCATAAACTCCAGCTCATAGGTGCTACTAAAGTGTCCACGTATAATCATAATAAAAAACATACAATCACATAGTGTAACGATCTGATATAACTGGACTGAGACATCAACCTATGATTAAGTCGTGTTTGTTTTTTTTTCCCTTATCTCTCAATGAGAGGAAGAGAGAAAAGGGATATTCCATAGGATACTCTGAATTTTCAGGGTTATCTCAGAGTGAATATTCAATGAATAGGATAGAGCATTGCTTATAAATCAATCTGAAATTGCAGTTCTTAGCAAACATGTCTAGTTGTTTTCTAATTGGGAGGCCACAGTCCTTGCAGTGGCCACTAATGTTACAAACAACTCTTGTCATATTAATTTGTTTTGGTGTTTATTACACACTAAGCTTTTGCTAAGGCAACACCATTTGTCAGGAAATACTGCACCGCCTCTTTTTTAAGGTTGTGGTTTCAATGACATACTAACAACTCATCCCACCTACACACATGCACATGTACACACACACACACACCGCAAACCTACTTCTTTGAGGGAATTCATTTTTGCACTGAAGTGAGGAGATTTTAACATGCGCAGCAGAATGTCCAGCCGTAAGTCATCTACCGCAGTTACCAAATCAGGTTGGAAGCGCATACAGAGCAGTTTGATACCAGACAAGAGTTCAGGGATACTGACTAGTCTCTGTTTAAACCAAAACAAAAAAAAGGACAAATAAAAGCATTGCTATTTTTCCTAGTCTGTTTCAGACTCTGTTGGAGCACTAAACCTACTCTTAGTGAATCATCAGAGTGTGTAATCTATGAAATGCAGTACCATGTACATCTGAAAGTATTACTTGTACACTAGAAATTCTAAGACAACAAAACCTTTGGTTAAAGTGGACTCTCCCGGTACAGATTTGGTACACTAAATTGCTCCTCTGTAGTTACACAGCCTATGCATACTTTCCAGTTTACAATTAACAATTTAAGTCTAAGTAAAAAGTCAACACTCAAAAATTTCATAGAACTGAGTGTCAAATTCCGGGTTATACAGGAAGTAGTCACAATTAAAGCAGACATTTTATCAACAGTTACCAAATTCTCAGAAGCAAACAGCTAATGCAAGTTGTGTGCACACAAGTTAGAAGAATTTAACAGACTGCAGGATAGTAAGCATCTTCGAGTCAATTAGAGAAGTGAGCATTCTGTACACTTCAGAAGGGGACCAACAAAACCATATTTGATAGCAAAAGTAGCAAAATATTTTAAAAATGGTCATGACATCAGATATCTACTGAAAAGGGTATTGAATGGAATTGGGTAAATGTATTCTGTTCTGTGTCATTCAGTTAGAATTCAGAACAGGCTGTATTTTTGCTAGTGAAAATAAAGCTATTGTTCTAGTCTACATTGCCAGCGTTTCCAAGACACACAGTAAGTTCTTCCTAAATATTTAATATATAAAACATTACCTTGTCCTTCAAGTCCTTCTCTTCTACATTCTGTACATATTTAATCATTTTATGAATGATTGGATCCAGCATGGGCTAAAGAATGTGAGAAAAGGCATGACAATCATTTTATGTTTCCTGAAATCAATTACATTACTCAGAATATCTGGCTGCAGCAAAGTGAAATACATAGTTGAAAGCTCACAATTATCTTGGACATAAAGCAACACCTACAACATACATAAAACTATCCTGCTAGGTACATCCAGAAAAAGAAGCAATTAGAGCAAGAAGCCATTTCAGACTGCCGGAATACAGGTTTAAAAAAAAAGAAAAAAAGAAACAAACAGATCTTTCAAAAAGCATCAGTTATTAGATGCCTATGTCTGTGACTCCCAGTGGCTTCTAAACTACCTCTTCTTCAAATAAAGACTTTCAGTTACTTATTAAATTGATAGCTTTTGTTAGTGAGTGTAGGTGTGAAGCCTGGGGTATATTTGCACATGCAAATGTGTTATGGCCAATTCTTTTTTCCGTACCACAACTTTTTTCCAATGTGAACTCTCATATCCATGTCCTTGACATCAGTAAGAAAGCTAAACTTCAAACAAAATCCATCCACCAAGCTAGATTCTTCTCCCATGTGCTTTACACTGATGAAGCTTACTAATGCAGTGGCAAAGCTTCTCACTGTTGCAGATGTAGGTAAGTGACTACAGATCACCGTGCTTAGAAAATGAATCTGAACATTGAGCCCTCACTCTATCCATCACTCTCAGGATGCTCAAAATGATTCTTGTACTTTATGCAAAGTGACTTTTGAAGGTTTTTTGAATTAGTCACCAGTTTCACACCAAGACAGTTGTAAACTAATTTTCAGTCCTCTGGTTTTTCAAATTACTACGGTAAAAAGAACAGGTTCTCATCTAGTTGTCTTTCTGATACCACACTGCCCAAGATCTACTTCAATGCAGAGGGCTCCACCTACATTTGAGCAAACTACTACAATCACATTTCAAGGCTTTTCTATTTGCCGAAGAGAACTCATACCAAGGGCATTTTACCTGTACTACAGAAGAGTTAAGATATTCTGCACAAACTCCAAATGGTTGAACTAATGCCGAGATTGCCTGAAAGAAATACAGCCAGTATTTAGGTGAACATATAAGAGATCTTTTCAGAGCTAGTGATCTATACTTTAAAAGGCAAATGGAAGTGAATAAGTATTATTTATCTGATATGATAATTTCCAGTTATTTGCTACAAATTAATTTTGGTGGGCAACTCCTTTACAACAACACATGGTACAGGAAAGAGATTTACTCTACACCATACAGTATGTGTTACATACTTTTGTCTGAAAGAAGAAATGCCTTCCCAGTTTTCACTAATCTTGGTCCTCTTACCACTCTGCTCAGTCTTCTCTGTCTAATCCTTTCTCAGTCAGGGATTATATACCCAAACTATTCTATGATTTTCAAGTGGTATCTATCATCAAGAAATTAAATGTATAAAGACATTTGTTCGCCAATAAGTAATATCAACATTGATTACTTCTCACACTGGATCAATAATTGTGAAATAGAGTGTGCACCACTGCAATCAAAGGCCTAAATTAAGTGATACTGAACCAGACTTCCTTTCTAAGCAAGCAGTTATTAGTCATTAAACAAAGTCAAAGTTTCTATTTGCAATATCAGGATTTAAATTGAGTTTCCTCATTCTTCTGTTATGCTTACATACGAACCTATCTCTTTATAAAGTAGCAAATATCAATACCCCAAGAAAAGAAGTAGAATTCTCTCTACACGGCATTTCACTGAAAGCAGACTGATTTTATACTGAGGGACAAGATCCTAAATGACATGGTTTTCCCTTAGCCTCCTTGTTCTTCAAACCTTGAAAGAGTATGAAGTCTCCTGAATATAGGCTAGGAAGCTAAAACTAAAGTTAGGCTTTGTCACCAAAAATAGTTTAGAACTGTTGAACCAGCCAGTTTTTAGACATAGCTCTTGAAAAGTTGCTTAGGATTACACAGTGTCTGTCTTCCTGAAGATTTTTCCTTAAACGATGATTTCTGTAACAAATGACTGAAGTCAATTTACACTTGCAGATAAATGCAGCTACAGCTGAAGTAAACAGAAAACCAGGGACATACTTGTGAATTTACAGTGAAACTAGACTGATTGATGTCTAACTGGAAGGCCGAATGTTAGCCAGAAAGGTACATTAACCCTTCCTCTTTTCTGTGATGTCTCAAAAGCTCTTCCATCAGGATTCTAATGAACAACCTCATTTGACCTCCAGTCTGACTGCACTTCTCCAGGGTTCTGTGGGAATGTTGCTCTGGTACCAAAGCAAAGCTACAAGCACTGCCAAAAGGGACACTACTGATTCTACAGAAAGTAAGGGAAAGGGAGAAGTCTCACGACAGAGCATGAACTTACCCCAAGTTCAATATCTTCTGAATTGAGTTTGGACTGAATTGCTGAAAATCCACCCAACTCTGCAAACTGAAATAAAATAATCAGTATTATGTTAGTGAACTACAGTATTTTATCTTTTAAATATGTTATTATAAAAAATATTCCATTGAGAGGCTAGGTTGCCAACAAGTATCCTTTACCATGGAACATCACATTCAACATAACCTCTGTTTTCATGGAATTCAGGGGCACATTGAGGAATGCAATTATACCCAGTACCGGTTTAAACAGCAAGCTAGAAACTCTGCCTTAGGTAAAAACAGATACAGGGAAGAAAGCTAGACCACATATAGGAAGAGCTGACTGGCCCAGCACATTTGACTGGGAAACAGCACTGCAGCCTAAGATGAGCTCTTGACTTCCTCTAGTCATAGCTATCATGGTATGGTAAAGGTGCTCAAGGGAGAAGGCAGCAACTCAACAAGATTTATTTAGCAAGGCCCCTTCCCTATGCATAGGCAGGATTACAAACTGAAACTTTTTTTTTGTTTTGTTTTTGACACAAAAGTGAAGAGTGGAAAAACAAGTTGGGGGAAGCAGGGGGTGGAGAAATTATCTCTGAAGCCCAATGAATTCAAACGACATAACAGTTCTGCTTGGTTTATGTTTACCTACCCTGTTTACCAGATCCACCAGCCACCCATGAGGTTCCTGAAACAATTAAAATATTAACAAGTTAGTAGCTGCAACAATCAATGCTAAACACTTGTCTTCTGAAACAGGGATTTGGACAGACACATTCAGTCCATTAACCCACACCCCAAACGCATGCACTATTATTTCAAAGAAAAAAGCCATCTGTTTGTAACAGCTCCTTTACTAAGCGTGTAGCTGGAGCTCTGGGAGGTTCTCATTAGAATCATCCTTTTTTGGACTCTGCTTGACATCACTGACCATGTGCTGTGGCAACAGTACGCACTGTGGCTGCTGACTCACAACCAGCTATATTTATAGCACATTAGCAGCGTGGAACATACTAAAGAACCCTTCCCAAAGCAGCGGATGTAGAATTTTCTTTCTACTGCCACAAACTTGTTTCCTGAAGGAGATATCAACACCACTGAGGCTCCTATTTTAGACCCACCCATCTGGAACAACTGCAACAAGACAGTGCAAACCTCAAAAACTGCCTCCTTGACAGCGTGTCTGACTTGAAGATATCCTATCCTCGGCTGTCAGAAAAGCAGGAATTCTTTGCTAGGACTGTACACTTTGAGTTATCCTGATCATTTCACACTCAACAGCCAAACAGATCTCACTCCTTAGATACAACAGATCTACCTGTCTGATTGTTGTAATACGTTAGACACCAATTTCTAAATCCAGCCTCTAACCGAGATCTGGGACAATTTGAGAGGAGAAATTAATTTCCACAGTCCAACATAATAATGAAGATCTATTTGCTGTAATTGTTGGTGACACATTTAAGCTTCCTTGTGTTATAAATACCTACTAATCAAACAATCTTTTCTGAAACAAACACATCTACCTTAAAAGTAGGTTTTAGGGCATGGCCATGCTCACCTTCTGAAAAGTGGAAATGGGCGAGACAGCATGCATGTTCCCCTCCCCGAAGACTTCTGCCCAGTTTCTCTGGCATACCTTCATTCGATTCTTGAAATGATACTCATTGTCGGGGTTAAATGCCTTGAAAGAAAAGCCCATAGCAATGAACAGCATGGCTTACAACAGTCTCAAAACTTATGTTGATAACATCTGACTTTTTCAGTTTAGCATTCTCCTGGTCAACAGTTAAGGATCTAGCAAAAAATGAAGTTTAACAGAAGACTCCTGCTCCTGCCTCTCAGTTCTCACTGTATAAAGCACTCTGAAGCTTCCGTTCCGTATAGACAACATCCAATACCCATGCGAGCCAGATAACTGCATAAAGGGGAAGATGAACTCAAAGCACCAGTTTTAAAAAACAAATGAAGGGATCGGAGATGTGATTTTTTTTTTTTTGAGCACTAGTTTTCAAAAGTTTTGAACAGCACTCACCCCTTTATGAATTGCATACTAGATGTTAAAAATCTGCAGCAAGCCATGGCTGCAGATTGTAAGACAATATATTACGACTTAGTTAGAAAAAGCAGCAGCAGCATAAATATGAAATGCCAAATACCCAAATATTAGAAACTGCAGAGAGTCAAATACCATTGTAAGTACACCGAGCAGGCCCACAGGAATAGGATCTTGTTTTACTCTTTCTGCAACCAGGTCCACTAGCAGCATAAGCATGTTGTAAATTCCTTCATGGATTTCAGTTCCCCATTTGTGAACAGCACTGGATGTCAACAGCTAAAAAAAATTAAAATAATGTTTTTTTAAAGTTTGAGCACAATCACAAAACAAGGGAAATTTATCAACCACAGACTGTTTGCAAAGCAAATGTTTCCTTAGAGTGTACTGAACAGTGTCTGGTGTGTTTTTCAGGTGTTCTTCCTGCACTAATGGCTCTATTAATGCAGTTAGTTAATTAAATTTGTAATTTCATTGAAGAACACCTTAAATCACAGCTTAGACAGAAAATAAAACGTAGCAAAGCAAACTGTTTTCCATTTCCATGCACCAGTAAAGACTGTAACCTTTGCAAAGAGCAACTAACATGAAACTAATTTGTTTGCAGATTGAGCCCACAACTATTTAATCTCCAAGCAGTCGTGCCACAAAGCTGCACTGATTCAGCGGTAATAACCATTTACCAATTCACACCTTTTGAGCACTTTCTATTGGAAAACAAAGAACATGTACCAGGAGGAGAGAGGTATTTAATGCCGCCTTCCCACCTACTGAAACATGTTCTTTGAATCTGGCCTAATGTGGTTGTTTATAAAGGACATGAAGCTTCCATCTGCAAACTTCATTTAATTTCTGCTGGCTCTGCCTGAACATAAGCAGTTAAAAAGCTTAACATTTTAAATACAATTACCTTTTGTACCATTTTAAGAAACAAGAGTTTCTTGCAAATATCTCAACATGTTGTAATTCAGCAGCACATTCTGAACTTAGATTTCTACAGAATGTCCTTCTGGAGGAGCAATCTACACTGTTTATTTAATATGCAAAAAATACCAAGTGATTTAAAAGCATTATATGTACGGTTCTTACTCTAATACCCAAATGGAAAAAGATTTTTTTTCCCTTAAATTTCTGTCTTCCTTAAATATATTGTCAGTATTTTAAGATTTGGACTGAGTAACTTTTTAAAAGGTGTGTATATATTTTATACATATGGTCTAAAAACTGGGCAAGAAATTAGGTGGTATCCAAGATGGACAGAATAGTGAGAAGTAAATTGGTTTTGGGAGCTCTGTAGAGAAAATTCACAATAACACAGAGAAGAACAGGCAGAGGAACATTAGGCATTAAGCACTGAGGGGAAAGACAAATTCTAGATAGATCATGCAAAGAGGCAAGAAAGAATTTAGCAACTCTCCAAAGAAGCAGCAGCAAGAACAGAGCTAAAGGAAATCTGATTCTCAACTTGCTATTAATGGCTGTGTCAAAGGGTCTTTAAACCTGTTCCACTAATTACTATAGAGTGCTTCATTTAAGGAAAAAAAAAAAAAAAAAAGAAAAAAGCTATGTGCTAGAGTTGGCCAGGGTTGCAGAACTGGGACTTTGAGTGATTTTAATCTAAGTTTATGTATGATTTTGATCTAGTAAAATAATGATTTTAATCTAAGAACACACTCAGTGGTTACCACAGTTTCTGAAGTCTGGATTACAAAACACTATTTGCACCATAAACACCACAAAGAAACATTGAATTGGTCTACTATACCTACTTACCTTTTTAAATGCTTCAGGCATGCATCTGTCCATAAATCTCTTGCAATTCTCATCAGAATCAGAAAGACCTTTACAGAAAGGAGAGTGCTTTTTTAAAGTATTTAAAAACACCCCCACTTTTAAAGATTACCTCAGGGAGCTTGTTGCAAGTTTTTGAGAACACCAACGAAAACCAGCTGTAATAAACATGCCACTGTTCATTCATAACTAGCATGCTTTTTCAGACACAATAAAATGTGAGTGAAGAGAACCTGCCTTTTAGAAACAAGGAAGTTTCCCAATGTTCCACCTTTTACAAGTTCTTCAAGCATTATTAGCACCAGAAGTATTTCTCCCTTCGAAGTATATACCTTACACTAACTTCAGATAATTTCTGATGCTTCACAGCCTCCACCCAAACCCAAATCTAAGAACACACTTTTAATACAGGTTAGAAACAACGAAGCAAACCAGAACCACCTAACATCTTCCATTCTTCCAACAGATTAGAACATCCCTTTAGTCTGCCACCAGGCATCATGGAAAAACCATCTTACGTTCTTACTATATATCAGTTGTTGGGCATGATCCCTCCATAACAGTCTTAACTGAAGTACTGAATACAGAAAAGTCACATTCAGGTCTAATGCAGTATAAGCTTTTCACTAGGGAAAAACAACCAGTTATACGAGCGTGGTACAGTGTGGATTTAGATGACAGCTTGTTTTTACGAATGGAAAATAACCAGCACAATGAAAAAAAGAGTCAGTAATTCAGCTCTGAAAAACAGTAATTCCTACAATCATCAGAACATAAAGAAACATGTGCTCCGTTTTTAAAAAAAGCTTAAGTAAACAAATAATTTGGGGAGGGGGGGGAGGGGAGAAGAGAGATCGACATTCTTTTTACAGCACTGGGTAGAACAGTTCACTGTTAACCACTTTCACAGAGATGTGATCATTCTGCAGGGTGCTAAATAAACAACTGCAACATTAATACAAAAGACATAACTGCCCACCATACTGTCTATGAAATCCTTTGAACAGATAATCTTTATACATGTAGAAAGAGAACTTACCTAGTCTTGCTAGGTAGGTGGATGCAATTAGGCACTTGCCTAGAGACTCTTCCCGCTTATAGGGTATGGACCAGTGATCTGTTAAAACTCTGCTCTCCAGTTCATACAAGTTAGTTGTTGGAAACTCAATACCTTCACCGGAGCAATTCCCATTTTCATCATTTTTCTGTGAATAAAAAGGAAGTTCAAGTGAAACAATTTTTATCTCTCTCTCCTAGACACTTTAAAGGATTTAGTAGCTTCAGAAAAAGCGGCTGTGCTTGTAGCAAGCATGTCAAGTTCTCAACAACCCTGAGGCTGCCTGTGTTTTTCAAAGCAGAACTTAATGTTTCAGTTTGAATTGCAGGGATTACATACCTTTATGTGTTTCATGTAAGTGATAACTACTATGTTTACATAACTAATTGCTAACTAATTGCCTATTTAAGTGGCAAATCTTGTTCCTTAGAATATCAGATCCTAGAGCCAAGTGATAAGTACTTCCAGTCCCTGTGAGACCGTAGAGTACAAACCTTGATCTTCATAGATCTGCATATTAATCCTCTGTTCAACAACTGCTGTAGAATATGGAATAGTTTATTCTAAGGGAGGCCAATTTCATCACCCTCTCAGCCCATCACATTAAGAAATACAAGACACTACCTAGCACATTTTTTTTTTACTAGCTAATTATCTGAAGAAAAATTTGCATCTCAAATATAGTTGTCCAACAAAGAAATAATTGTCCTTCTCCCAAAGTCAAAACGAGTTACTGGAAAACGTTCTGGAAGGCAAACAGGGAAAAAGCAAGCAGACATCTGCAGCTAAGCTTTACAGTTTTCCTTGCTGGTGACACTAAACAGCAGCTATTTTTGTGTACAGGCAGAACACAAAATTAGCCCCATGTTCTGTGTTAAGTGTCATATGAGGTAACTGCCTCAGTAGCGCCAAATGAAAGAGTAGACAAGTTATCCATTTATTTTCTTTTGTTTATTTTTTAACCTCACATAGATGCTAGCTACACAATGCGGCAAAGAGTTCACATGGACCTAACTTTCCCTGCCTTCACAAGAGCAGACAACTCAAGCAGGAGAAAGGACAGAATGTCTGGATCAGGCCTGGCCACAACCAGGAGAAGAGGAAAACATAAGTGCAGTGACAGTAACAAGATCCCCAAGAGAGAAGCCAGGGATACACGTAGGGAGGAAGGAGAAGCAGGAAGCATATTCAAGAGTAAAAAAAAAAATAATACAGTGTCAGATAAGTGAACGGAACAAATAGAAAGGAATAAACCAAAAGAAAGAACTGAACTCAGGAGGATGTGGGATACAAAGAATTAAATCAGTGCATGGAGACAAGTGTGCTTCGAGCTCTCTCACTGCACTGCATATTTGCAGAATTAGACCTGTTTATTAAGAAGTGTGTCATACTCACTTTCATAATGATTCAAAAATATTAAGCCAAGGAAACAGCAATTGTATAGAGCTTGCCCTTTAAAGTTCACTGGTGCAGGTGACGATAGCACACAGTGGCTAGACTACTAACAGGTTCTAAAGAGCGGCAGTAAAATTTATAGAAATGGAACACAAAATAGTGTTCAGAAAAAACCCGTCAGTGTTTGGGAAATAAGGCGCCACCTTTCCCCAACCCTCTACTAAACATTTAGTCCTAAGTTTGTCATTATGGGAAGTTGTACTTTAACAGACCTGAATACCAGCTCCCGAAACTGTAGTCATCTGATCCAGTACTATGCATGGAAGTCTAATGTAATTCACATCTAGCAAATCATGCCCTGTTTAAATACTTCGAGTTTCGGAGATATTTGAAGGTCTAAATGAAAAGACACTGAAAGCATTTAAATCAAAAGTTTTCTCTGAAATACTCCGTTGTATTGATTAAACAAACAACAGTTAAGTTTACAGCTTTTGTAAAGGACACCCATCCAGAACACAAAACCATTTACTGTAGAAAATAAACGTGCAGTTATAAAGAAAGCCCTTACAGTAACAGTAGAGGATACAATCATTAGTCTCATAAAGGTAGACTGAGTATAATATAAACACCTAAACACTAGGTGTTCAGCAATTTCAGTTCAGTAGCAAAGGAAAGCAACGTTTCAACAAATGATTACAGTAACTGAGCTATGGTTGCTCCATTCCTTGGAGGAAAGTGTCTGTGTTAAATAAAACTAGTGTTAGCAACGGATAGTTTAAGAGGCGCAGACTAGCAGCAGTGCAGACCTCCAACTGTTGCTGAAAAACTCTACCTGTCATTCTGCCTTCCCACCTGCATATAAGCAATGTTGCTCTTTTTTTACCTCTTTCCACACAAGTGATTGCCAGTATCCATAATATGGAAATTCATAAGGAATGAGTGAAATAACATGTTCTTCACTGTACATTCAGCTCCCTCAAATAAGGACATTATCATAAATTGCACTAAGGACACATTTGGCCTATTGCTGGATTGAGTCTACCAACAATGTAGTAAAAAGATTTTTTTTTTTTTTTTTTTAATACAAAAGAAGTAAAATGAGTGTTGTACTGGGAATATTGCCCTAATAACAATGGAAACTATTTGCACGGAAGGAACACATCTTTGGCACATTCCACTCATTAGAGACAACAAGTCTTCTTGCTTGTCAGTTTTCTGCTACTAAAACCCTGCTCCAAAAGTATCAAGTTTAATTATTTATTAATTTTGGAACATATCACATACAAGTAGCTTCACAGCTACCGTGAAATCTGCAACAGTCTCAAATAAATGCCCAGGTAGTTTAAAACTCAAATTCCCCATCAAAGCATCAATAAATTTAATACCCTGCATTTCTTGGAGATTACCACTAAGTTCAGTTTATATTACCACAGACTAAGTCTTGTTTCTTAAAACATATCTAGTATGAGCAGGAGTCTCTTTAAAGACTTATTGCTGCTCTTTCATAACTTGTGCCCTTCCATACAAGAAACGCCCCAAACTGTTCACCATCCAACTTTTAAATCGATTGTGTACTACTCTTTAAAGCGAGGGGTTTATTAAGAGCAGCTAGCAGCTGCTCTAGCAAGGTGCAACGTCAGCTCAGCTCTTTCGTAATGTTACATTGGCTCGCTAACCAGCACAGGCTGAAGACCTTACCTGCTCTGCTGACATTCATAAACACAACACAGCTCTGAACAGGTAGCCACAATTAACACATCGTGACTGAGGCGCTAGCAATTGTCACTACAGACTCTACTGACATGGGTCCGCAGGCGAAATAAAAGCTTTTTAAGAAAGAGCATGCTATACATGAAAGTAAATAGTACACAAGGCTATGTCAGCCTCCCAAAAAGTGATTTTCTGGGTCTCTTCTTTGGGGGAATTACATGTTTGTGTTTTTTTAAAACGTATATAGAAATTACTTCCCTCCCCTCAAATAGATGACTTAAGAATGGTGACTGCAAGTTGTTGATGACCTAAGTCAGCACTATGCAATTCTGGCTGAACAGACTTGATACTGGACTGGTACCTGACACGTTAAGGATTTGTAGGGATATTCTCCAACAATAGAATAGTAAAGAGAAAAAAAAAAAAAGCCCTATTCCTGGCAGTCAACAGGTTATCCAATGATAAACTATCTAAAAGTCTGTAAGAACAACTTAAGAACTGTTTTCTGAAACAGAAAATCATGGTGCATATCACACATCCTGTGACTATTCCCCCTTGAGCAGCTGAAGCCTTGAGACCAAAAAACATTTGCTGATAAACCTTTAACATCATTTTCCATGCCTTCCGATATATCTCTTATTACACAAAAGCCCTGAAGATCCCCCCCCATTCTAACAGTCTTGACTCTTGGCTTATTTTCAAGGTGTGAAAATGCAGTTATATCCAAACATACACACACAGGCTCCCAAGAGAAATATCCTCACGTGAACAGTCTCGAGGACTGATTCAAGATTCTCACTCTGGGGACCGGGCACCTCCCAGAGCTGGTTGCAAGGCTAGATAAACAAAAATTGTTAAATATCTGATCAATAAAGCATTGCGTAAGTCTGTAGTATAAAACTTTCCATGGAAGACTAACACAGAACAAAGATTAGCCTTCACACAAAAAGTGAAATATAAATTAAGTTTAATTGCCAAAAGGTCTCAGTTCAAAGCTTCAAAATGTATTCTTGCAGTATTCAGCTAATTAACTCAAACACTGTTTAACTAAAGCCACTGATGTTTACCATACCAGTCATTTTACATAAAATAACAAGGAGTTTAAGAAAGTGTTTTGATGCTAATTGGCAGTCTTAGTAATGAAATTACAGTCAAATTACAATTTGTTAATTTCATTTTGATAGAAGGCTACCAGCAGAATTTATTATCAACAGAGCTAAGTCACATTACGTACTCTTGAATCTAGTATAACTTACAAAACAGAACCCCAAAGTCATGTTTCTTTCAACAAGCAACAGGATCGGACTTTCTAAGACACCAGCACATCAAGCAGTACCCTTCACTCTTGTGCCTCTCTAATAAGTGATTTTCACAAAATGACCACCATTTTATAGCCACGAAAACACATTTTTGATGCTTCACTGTTTTGTTAAAAAAAAAAAAGAAACCATATTTTGTTACTGTGTACCTAGAAACAGAACCAAATACAGTTGCTCTGAAAAGCAGTAATGAAAAAAATGCTTAGAGCCAGAATTAGAAGTCAAAAATTCTAGGCCCACCTTTGTTTTTATCACAGACATACCAAGCAATAACGAGGAAATAAGTTTTTCAGTGCTTCAGCTTCCTCAGCTGTAAAACGTCTACAGCGATACTCCCCTCTGCCACAGCACGCTGTTGCACCATTCACCAGTGTCTGCAAAGCACTGCAAGATGCTCAGGTGGAGGCAAAGTACAAGACATACATCAAATACCCATAAAAACAGAGCATTTCTCTGTCCTCCCATCTATTATGTCCATCAACTTGTGGGAGAAGCTATGAATACTGAAGTCATGACTTGACAGTCTCTATCTGCCAGACTACTGATTAAAGCAGCTTTTACTTTCACACCTGAATGTCAATTCTCTTTCCTTTTAATTAACTCCTAAAAGGGGGACATTCTGTTACCTAGAACTGAAGCACAGGGGTAAGAATTTAAGGGCTTTCAAATAAATCAAAGCTACCACCTTACACTTACACTTGAACACACTAAGCATGAGATACTGAATGTTGAAAAAAATTGTTACATTTTCATACCTGTAACCTACTTGCTTTTTATAAACTGGTACTCCAGGAGATTAAAGAGCTTCTTTAAACTCATGTTAAGTGGCAGATTAGGGAACAAAATTGAAGGAATACACCTGTATGCAAAATTTCTGAGTACAGCGATAGATAGGAATGCTTTTTATTATTTATGTTCTGCTAAGAGAAAGGAAGCTAGTTGGGGAGATATACAGATGTTTTTATTCTTTTTGAATAGAAATTATGCTCTTTAGTACAAATTCTTACTATGCACTACGTTAAACAAGCAAATGCAGTCCCTGTCATAAGAAAAACTGAGTATTTAATCATGTTAGTATATGGGAACGATACCAGTCTGTCACTAAAGGAAAATAAGTCCTATGTGACAGACTGTACCTAACTGAAGTGGATTTGGACTCTCATCTCACCATAAAGACATTCTAAGAAAATTCTCATTTATTTAGTGAAAGTTCTCACAGAAAATTTTGGACACTGACCTTAACTAAGAGTAGTACAAGTGCACTTAAAAAATGCATGGTTAAACCAAACCCTTCCTCTTAGTTGTAAGGGTTTGTAACAAATTAACCACAAAAATCCCATGACTACTCCCCCTTCCCCCATCTCTCACAACCAAGAACTGTGTAAGACTGGGAATAAGAATGCAATATGAATTTAAAAATAAATTAATCAAAGCTAGAAATTAACGAGGATTTTCTAAAAACATTGCTTGCAGTGGTCTCCCTGACTTCCAGGGTGATGGTGTGATGTTACTAAGTGGTATTCCCCAATGCACTCGCCCAGTTGTTCAGAGATAAACACAGTACTAAGCATTACAGCAAAACAAAATAAGTAAGGCTCTGTAAAAATCATATTTGAATTAAAAGATTCATTTACCTTAACAAAAGTTAATCTTTGCCCTTTTATACTACTATAACAGTAAATTCCACTACACTGGAATCTGAGAGACATAGATTTGTTACAACCACTTTTGGCAATGTATTTTAAAGTTTGATAACTACTTGTAGGCCACGGAGAGGTCACGGAAAGCACTGTTAAGAGTGCCATTCATAAGGAACCAAGGAAAACACGCGTATCTTGCACGTGTTTTCAGTATTGTCTGCGGTTATATTTAATAAAAAACTTATTCCATTAGTGTAACTACAAACAGCCAGACTCTGAGACTCTGAGTTGATACCATTATTCCTCCCAACCCTTGAGTTTTCATAAGCACAAAACCCCATGCTTACTTCCAAATAACTCAAAATAACTTTGTGTCAGATAAACGTCATGCTGTAATACAATAAAACAGTGAATCACAAATGCTTAGCATTTCAGTACCTAAAACTAAGTCAATACTTCTACCTCCCTTTGCTAAAACACCAGGCATTAATAGAGTAGTGCTGCAGAAACACTAGATAAAGTATTTATTATAACATTTTAGCGACCAAAGGTCAGGCCCTGGAAGGGAGAATTAATTCAGTAACACTGCTAAACACCCATCTATACTTCTGTTCTATGGATGCATACTGATGTATAGTGAGACAGAAAGTAGAACTGACAAAGCAGATGAGTTTGAATTCGGGTTCTACAATGTATCATTACAAAATTGTGATTAACTAATATGAAAAATCTTTAAATGCCTCTCGAGACCGCTCTGCTGGGCACCAGAACAAGACGAGTCAGAACTGCTGGGAAGTAGTGAGCAGGGAAGATCAAGCGGCAAGAAACATTGTGTACATTAGCTTTTTTTAATTTATTTTAATTTGGCCCATGAAGCATAACTGAAACATACATAGCAAAGACTATTCCTATGGCAGCACAAATACGGATTTTTTTCAAAATAAGAGCTTACAAAAGAAACAGGCACTTCCTTTCCATCTTTGCCCTCCTCATACAAAGAGGTACTGTTCCTTAATCCAAAAGCAATCCAAATGATTTGCTGGAATTAACTTCTAACACTGGCTAATTTGTTTTTATTCTCGTTCTTCCTCAGTATTTCACTTCCTTATTAAACAGCTGCCACAGAATAGCACTGTAAACTGGGAAGATGACCAGAAAATGCCTCCAGAGAACATTATATCAAAGACACTTCCTGCCCAGCTGAGATGTTGGCTGTACAGAGTCGTCTCCTACCTCCACTGACCCCACAGGCATGACCTTCACTGATGAACCAGTAATTATAACCTGCTAGTCTCAATGCGAAAATTACTCTGACAGTCACATTACACGATAACGGGTTTATAAATTATTCAAAACAAAGCTTACTTTTAAAATTAACCAACTGCATCTCCCAGTATTAGCCCTATTTTCCCTAGCTTCATATAGCATCTGTATTAGTCTGTGTTATATCGAGAATGAAAAGCAAGGTATTTTCTTTCAAAATCCAAGAAAGCATTAACATAACCAGAATCTAAATAGAGGTTCTACACCAGGGCCACTAATTTTTGAGAACAGTGATGCTGAAAACCAGGAGTGCTAAAATACTAATGCCACTTGACATTCTGATGGCAACTAGCCAGGGACGCAATGCCAGAATCCACCACAGAGCTTTATTTGATTGCTTAATTGTTTTACGAGGCCAATTCCTAGACAAGCCACACTGTAAAACTTCCACATGAGAATGCCAGAAATACTCACTTTTGCAAAGCTCAACGCTACTTGCAAAACAGGAGACTGACTTAAAATTTATAAAACTGTAGTGTGAAATCCATCTAATTTGCTTGAAGGCTAAATACGTGGGGGTTTTTTGGTCTTTAAATACAGCTCCTTCCATTCAAGGATCAAAGAACTTCCCAAGCCTGATGTCTGTGGTACTCCTAATAAAGAACACATCATTATCCTCATTTTACACACTAGAAGCTAAAACAGAGAGTAAGTCACACACCCACCGTGATGCAGCACATCTGTGGCAGAACTGCTTTCAGTACTGAGCTCTAATAATGAGGAGAGAGAGAGGGTTTTGAACACAACAGTTCTGCAGCATGACTAGTGAGAATGTTCCTGGCACTGTTACTCACTACAGTCACTGGCCTGTTTCTTTTATAAAATCCTCTTCTTTTGAAATCAAACAGCACCTCTAAAAGCTATCTTGGACAAGTTTTATTATAAACCTTATCTAGTAAAATCTGGCGTATATGAGCTTTTGATCCGGTTCAACTAATAAATAAATAAATAAATAAATCAAAAGAGCACATGCTAAAGGAGACAGGAATAGCTAGAAGGTAATATAATCCGTTAATCACAATTTACCCAAAAGGTCATAGTAATGACTCTCAGAAGCTGTTTAAAAACAAATCAAGATAATTTTAGTAAAGGTTATACAAACCGTTGCTATATGTTCAGTAAGTCTAAGCAGGTTCCTACCCCTTACTGCAATTTTAGGTTCTCTGGTCACAATCCCCACATTCACTTGTCCTGCTCTTCTCCATCCCATTCTCCCCCACTTTGTGCGAGTCAGCACTTGTGGCACTCACTGTAACTCATGGACACACTGACAGACGTTGTCATCACACCCATTTATAGTCTTATCTTAAATTATAAGGATTTAGCAGCAGTTCATAAAACATCTTATCTGTCAGCCATATGAAAAGATGAGTACACCATCCTTACACATCCCCCACTCGGCAAAGAATTGCACCATAAAAATCTGCATGTTGCCTAAGGAATAAACACAAAAATCACAGATTCTTGCCAAAATGCACTTATGAGATTTACTTCAGCTGACAGACATAAACATATTAGTTATGTCAAAGAGGCAAATATAGCTCTTGCAAAAGCAGGTGATCTCAGACTATCAAAGCAGTTTAGCACTACACAGGGCAAAACTTCAAACCAACTGTAAACCTAAAGCTGAACTTCCCGATTTTTCAGGAAGATAATCGAATGTGAAAGCCACCTTCGTATTTCCAAATTTGTCTGGTCCTTTTTCTTTTAATGAGTTAAGCATGGTCACGCTAACAGCATCAACTCCAGAGGCACACCACAGCTATTAACATAAAACTGAATCAAGCGTATGCTCTTTGGAATACATTAACCTGCTGAAACTAAAGTTTCAGTCCCCGTGAAAATGGATTTATGTATGCCTTCCTCTCAAGTCTCACAAATAAAGCATAGAGCGCGTGTTGAGCCAGCTCGTAGCAGCTGTCTTGCTTCTGGGCCAGTTATTCCAAATTCAGGCTTCTATAACACTTCCAAACACCCCTGAAGACCAGCAGTCTGGACCACTGAGAGAGGATTCAAACTGGTTTTACTATCTTATCTAAATAAAACATGTTTTTACTAGTATATGTATCTGGTTGCTGTGCTATTCTCAAAGAAAACTAACAGACAAGCCTTGCTTTGATCAACATGCTTACTTAGCAGAACAGATTCTAACATTATGTAATAGAAACCAAATAAGCATATGCAAACATAATGGATTCATTACTGATTAGGGAAAATGTAAAGTGTTTAATTGTTCATAAATCTGTTCTTATATGCATGGTAAACTGTACTCAGCCAAAAAAAGAATGTAAATACAAAGTACAGACCTGTTACATACACATCTTGAGAATGGCTAAAGCTTTCTTCTTATTTTTAAATTAAAAAAAAATAAATCTAATTCTAACTTTTGTTCATGAAGAAGATTGCTAGACCGGAAAATTTTATTTGGGGGAACATTTCTAATTGTGCTCTTTTGATTTATATGTTCATGTACATTGTTCATATATAAAATCCAAAAATGAAACCAAAATCTAACACACCACTACCTCCCCAATAAATAAAAGTTAAAACTGATATGGTGGTGATGAAGAATACACACTCTAAGAGCTGTTAGAAACATAGATGATACTGAGAGGAAGATAAGCAAAAGTAACATCTGAATTATCACAAGACAGTATGGGGTACAATGTTTCGACATAATGTATGTGACTACAATGAATAATATAGCTATTTGTGCAATGGCTTTCTGTAAAGCTTCATATGTTATAAGCTTGTGCTGAAAACTACTTACTGGTTAACCACGTAAATAATAGCTGTAGTTTATTAAATGTAATTCCAGATTACATTTGAAGAATAAAAACCCCAAGAACTCATCATGCATCATCTCTCCCCCTTTTATAACATATGTAAAAAGCTGTTAAGTTGTACTGCGATAACAGACAAATAAGCACAGGCAACAATTCCAAGTCTTAAGATTTTTACAGGTACAACTCTTGTACTACAAAACTATTGTTTTGCATACACATGCAGGAGTTGACTGATGCTCACAGAAATGAATCCAATTACTAAATTGAGGCCTGAATTTATATAGTTTCATGCAGCAAGATACTTCAATCCTTCTGAAGTGCCTACTTTGTGGATTCACAGTCATTTGCCTATATTGAAATGTTTTGGTTTCCCTCCTGTGGGTTAACAAGAACACAAGTCAAAGCAAACAAGAACATGAGTGGCAAAGGAAACTATCACGCGTAAGTAAGTTTGATCAGACATACAAGCTGAAATAACAGGGGAAAAAATCCTCTTAGTCAGAGTTGTCAAAGTGACATTTGTAATATGAACAAGAGGGGAAAAAAAGTGCTTCTCTGAAGTTTACACTGACAGCTTCTCTTGCAGTGTCACACTGACAACCCAGATTGTCCCAACCATAAGTATATCTGACAGGAAAATCCACTCTCTTGATGGCTACAGAGATCTGAACGCAAACAGGCAGAACTCTCATTCGCTCCGAACCCTTCAAAGCAAAGGTTAGAAACCAGTTCCCTATTGCTTCAATCAGTGAAATTAAACAGCAACTCCTCTTCTGCCCAGCACGCACGCCGTCCCACAGATCACCTTACCCCAAAAGCACACATCATCAGCTTATATGAGCTAAGGATCTAACCCAGTTAATTCAGTAAACAGGATCACACATCTTTATTATGCAAGACCGGACTTCAGTATACTCGACAGTATAGATACGGATGATCTGTGCAAGTGTAGCTATGTACAAGAAGATATGTGCATGTATTGTCCATATACGTACTTGAAGAAACATACACACACGTGGTTTTATTCACGTGCTTAGGCATCTGCCACTGGCCTCTTCTTAAGACAGAGGCTATGCAAGGTGGCCATTTGTACTGCACCGCAGGGCTGTTCTTCTGTCCTCATCCCTGTAGGTTCCATAGTCTGGACACTTTTAATTAGCTCTTTTCATACAAGCATTCTGAGAAGTTTTGGAAAAAAGACCTGGAGGAGGAGAAGGCTTTACAGGTAAGCGCTACAAGACTGTTCCAGGCAGCATGGAAAGTACCATGAGGATATCTGCTGGCTGAGGAGTTCAGAGCTCTGGAAGAGGATGGAAGAGAAAAAGGTAGACAAGCAGGAAGGAGAGAAACTGAGAAAGGCTCATGTTCTCCAGCACTTCTCTCTACTTCAGGTCTGTTTTAGAACATGGCTGTAATTTATGTTACGAGTTAAAACCTTTGTTTTGAAAATATCTGAGCTCACTGTATTTCTACTTCTGAATTTATGCTTAGCTTACCCAAATAAAACTGTATGCAAAGTAATACCCAGACTGCACATTGTGCAAACAGTTAAAAAAAATAAAATAAAAGTTGACAGTCATTAATCACTCGGGTTATGCAAGAAGGCACGAGAGGGGGAGAGGGAAAAAAAAAATAGTGCTACGGTAGGCACACATTCCTAGAATGCCAAGGAGAAGCCCGGGTGCTCACCTTGCAGTGCTCGCCGGGAAGGGGAGCGCGGTGCAAGAGCAGCCCCCGGCCCGGGGGTGAGGGGGGGGACCGGCCCCGCGGGGATCC
>VZSZ01003692.1:163105-175260 GCA_013398815.1 Ibidorhyncha struthersii
GGCCGTCGCCGTAGCAACAGGAGCGGGCGGGCGTGGCCGGCGAGGGTCACGTGAGGGGGGAGCGGCGTTGCCACGGCAACAGGACCTCCCCGGTCGGGCCTGGCTGCGGCCTGGCGGTGCCTCCTGCCCTGCCGGTGGTTTAATCACGGCTCTCACTAGCGAATAAGACCCGCCGCCGCGGCGGTGGATGGGCTGTCACAGCGAAACACGAACAGGCCCGGGGGGAGCTGGGCAAGGCGGGAAAGCCGGCAGGGGCTGGTCTGTGGGCAGGGAGGGGGCCGCTCGGGCAGGTGTCCTTCTCTGAGGCGATGGGGGGGGGTTTTGAGGCGAAGCGAAGTCCTGGCCCCCGCCGAAAGCTCCTGCCCTGCCTGCAGTTGTGGGTGGCAGCCGGACAGCGAGCCCTGGGACGGAGGAGGTGAGCGGCGGCGTTTTGGGCCTGTCCGAGCAGAGGATGTGGTTCACAGGAGTAACCGAGAGGTTACTGTCTGACCGCAGCGCTGCTCTCGGGCCTCCAGATGATTTCTCTGCAGAAATGTGTTCTCTAGGCATATAATACAGCAAACAGAGATGCGGATCCATACAAAATGAAGCAAGAGTGCGATCAGCAAAAAAAAAATTAAAAATTGCTTGTGCCCAAAGCAGAAAATAGATTGGTTAAGTTTCTTAAACACATTTAGCGAGCTCTGGTACTGCACAAAGGTCAGTAGATCTGGATCCCCTGGCAATCTCCCTGGCAAAATTTATCACCTTGTTTTAACCATATCTTTTCTATGTCCAGAGAAGAGGAGGGAAGAGGAAACATAAAAGATCTGTCAAGATCAGTGCTGGTATCTGCACATACATATATTTGTCTTTGGAGGCTCATGTTTTCTGGCAAACTATTTTGTGTTAACAGTGGCTGACATCACTGAAAACACTGGGGTTTGGAATCTAAAACCAGCTGTCAAATCTTAAATACAAATAACATTTCAGTGTAAAGGAAACTTTCAATGTAAGGGACACCCAACAGTATTTAGGTGTCTAACCTATATGAACTTTCAGAGCTCAGTGTCTTTCTCTGCTCCTGAGTTTATAGAAAGAGACAAACTGATGGATCAGTCTGTTGGACTGGCAAGGTCTCGGGTTAATTTTTAGATTGCAGTATGCCACCAGTGGTCTCATATTCCTTATATACTGACCCAAAAGACAATGGAGACTACTTCATCTTGCTCATTCATCTCTGATTTCTTTTTTCTTCTTCAGGCTGACATTCAGTGGAATGGAGGTAGTGTGCGTACAACTCTCAACTTCAGCTTCTGGATCTAAGGAAGGTCTTTCATTCATGCTGATCTCCAGTTATAAAAGAAACTGTTATGGCTCAAGCTTGGCAGGCTTCAGAAAAATTCCAGCACTTCAAAGGCATTCAATTAATATGCTGAATATTGACTCATTGCTTGCACACGTGACCAACATTTAAATTACACGTTCTCATTTCTGAAGCAGAAATAATGATTTAATCCTCACAGCCTGATGAAGTCAGTTGGCATCATTTTCCCCTACTAATGGAAGAAAAGTTTGTAGGAAAAAGTAATATATTTTATTAGATGTCATTATTGCTTTCAGGTTTATTTCAAGGAAGTGCTCCTGTAAATTTGTGCTGAGTGAACTAATGAAAACATACCAAAAGTAATGGAGGAACTGACTGTAATCCCAGGTGACTAAGAAAGAAGAGAATGCTTTACCATTAAATTACCTATGCTTTATAGTGCAGCTATCCTGAAGGAAGTTTGAAGGGAATTCGAATTTACCAATATGTAAGGGTAACACTTGGACACAGCAACTCAACATAACTTTGACAGTGAGGTGTACTGGTCCTAAAGTTAGTATTTGCAGACTTCCCTGACAGCATCTCTCTTGAGACTGCTTAAAGGAGAAGATCATATATTCCAGCTTACAGAAGGAATAGGTGAATCTTTTTCTAGAAGTTGTTCAGCCTTGAAGTCCTATTTTGCAAATGTTTTTCATGCATTGTCACTTCAAGAAAAGTTGCAGGGAGAAGCACAGCAAACTTGTCTAATTGAGAACAAGAAAAGGAGCCAGTGAGTCTTTCCTGATGGGGCACCAGGAGGTGCAAGGACACAACGCAAAGAAAGAAATTGAAGTGGGGAGCAAATATCCTCAAGATCTGCCTTTGGATAATGTGGGGTTTGTGCCTGTGTAGTTGCCAGTTTGATATGACTCATCTTCACTAGTTATTCGATCACGTTACTTTATGGAAGGTAGTTGCTTTCTGCAGAGTGCATCATATGTATATCCTGAAGCAAGTCTAGACACAAGGAACCCCTATGTTACAGAAGAGAGATGTTTTGGAACAGAAACTACTGTTTTGGTAAGTGGTCATGCTGTGACATTGAACCTGGGTTTTGGGGTTGACCACGGTGTTGCTGGGTAGCCTAAAAATAGAGTTTGATGGAGAATTGCAATGGCTTCTGCAGGGATGTTACAGTAGGAGTGTTCGATTAATTGGTCTTTTTTAACTGAAAAGGCTTTTATGCTTTTCTTCATAAGGCTGTTTTAAAGCCAGTCCTGTGTTTACAGTGCTGTCACTATTTAAACAGCCAAAGCAGCGTTTTCCCTCAAAGAGAAACAGCTGTATTGTTCTGGTGGAACATAACGCATGCAGCCAAACTAAGAGGTGACTCTCCGGCTTGTTGAACTTGAAGATTTCCCTTGATGTTTACAGCTGTTGGGGAATTCCAACCAAAATCTCAGATGTAATTGGAAAACATCCTTTGCCACCCTGATTTTGTTTCCCTCTTTGTTGTACCTTTCCAGCCACAATTGTTACATATATACTTAGAGACTCTGATAGAAGGGAATGTAAAGTTTATTATGTTGCCACCAAATCTTTAATTTCATGTATATGTTTTGCTCAGGATAAAAGAATATCTTTCTCATATTTTGTTAGCAGTACTATAGGAATATATTACCAAGGGAAGTTTAGTATGAGCTAAAACTTACTGATTATAAATCTTTTATAAATAATGACTAAATATGGGAAATCAGGACAAAATTTAATTACAGGACTCCACGACTATATGGTACAGAAGGAGTTGTATGAAAACTGGAGTTACAGTAGCTGGAAGAAATTCCTCTGCAGTTGTATGAATGAGGAGTGTGTGAGAGCCTGTATGAAACCCAGCTCCATCTGGAAGGGCAGAACGCTCTTCATCTCGCTGATGTTAGTGGTTTGGGATTAGGTACCTAATATAGTTGGATCTGATGCTGATAAGGAGGCTTCTGTTCTACCTGCCAGATGCACAGAAACACTCTCCACAGGCTGCAGGGTAAATGCTTTTTTTGTAGACTTGAATTAGATTAACAGAAGAGGCAGAAAAGCAAATGGTATAGTCTTGCAGGAAATCTCATTGCCCAATGGAGACAAGAAGGTAACTTGCTGGTGAGAAATGTCTTGTCCCTGTACCCCTAGACATACCAAGCACTGTCAAGAGGAACATATTTACAAAGGTTTCCCTAATCTTATGGTTTGGATAGGCAAGGCACTTCTTGCTTTTTAGTATAGCTGGCTATTGGGGCAAAGGAACTCTTTGCTACCTGGAGAAAGAGTATCTGAGATATTGCAGAGCCCAGCTTTTGTATAGTATTGTGAAGAATTAATCTAGGTTTTCTGGAATTACTTTATCCTTCCTTCCTTCCTTCCTTCCTTCCTTCCTTCCTTCCTTCCTCCCTCCCTCCCTTCCTCCCTCCCTTCTTTCCTTCCTTCGTCCCACCCAGTCTCTTCCAATTTCCTGATTCTGCTTTGTTTATAGCTAAGTGTAATAGGTGGGTTTTAAGAAAGTGCCTGGGGGACCAGATAGTGCAAATCCCCCTGAATTATTGAAAATCACATTTCTTACATGTAGATATTGATGAATGGTGCTTGGTTGCCTTTTGCAGAGGGGTTAAAAGCATTTGTGTAGTGAAGAACTATGTAAAGCCCCTGAAAAGTACAGTTGCAATGGACAGATAACAAGATGCATTTGACTCCTCAGGTAGCTGTGCAGCTTCACACAAACAAAGATTTTAGCAGACACAAGAAGAGTGTGACTATTCACGAGCACCCGCTGACAGATTCATGCAATATACTTTGTGACTTTGTCTACACTAGGAGTTTTTGCTGCCTTCACAGCTTTTGGCCAGCTAGAAAGGAGATTTGTACTGGGGTAACCGCCAAGGCAAAGCCTGCTGTCAGCAGTGATTTGCAAAGAGGCAGTTTACCTTGTTTTCAAGCTGGGACTCATGTACACTAGTAATCATAATTACAATATTCAGCTCTAATACAGTGCTTTTAAGATGGGTATCTAAGAAGCCTTATGGGGGTTGGAGGGGTATCATTAGCTCCTCAACATGTATTAAATTCTACAACTGCTACAAACCATAGCAAGGCTGAAAGAGAAAGAAGAAGGGTGAGCAGATCTTGTGGTATTGATGTGCCTCCTCCGGCAAGTCAGTCCCTGTTGTTATTCTAGTGTCCAAAGGGAACAGGAGCTGAACCATGACCGTTTTTTCTGCAGCAGAAGCTGAGTACCCGCTGGTCTCCTGAATACAAAAATGAAGTTTCATACTGTTTCCCTTGAATGGAAGCAGCATGACGTGAGCGTGAAAAGAGTGGAACAGTATGTTAAGGGAAACACGACTGACAGGAGAGAACAGCTGACTCCAGGGGCTGAGCAGATCTGCCCCCTCTGCCTCACTGTATGGGTTTGTTTTCAGCTCTTCAACTCAGAGCATCTTGTGGGTCTCACAACACATCTCCATGGCTCTGGGCTGGAAAATGAAACAATTGCAAGGGGGTTGTTAATTTTTCGTTCACAAGCTGTGGAAAATGAAAGCTAAGGCTGAACTTTAAAACAAGCTGAAAGCACTAAGATGCAGAAATGCAGAGTGAAGCCATTCAGTAGAACCAGATTTGGAACAGAGCCCTGAAAAAACCTGCAGTTATGACTAATCCATTTTTAATGTGTGTGGTTGTAGGTAAAATCACTTCTTTTAAAGATCATTTCTCTCCCTATGTTGGTTACAGTTCTTTACTCTCATTTTAGATAAATGATGTGTTGACATGGGAGTTCAGTATCAGATGAACTGCAATGACAGAATTATTTCTGATGCTGGAGTGGCCCTGGCTGAGCTGCTGGCGAAGGGGAGAAACAATACAAACAAGATATTCAGCGTCAGGCTGCAGCAGCACCCTGAGGGACCCACCCAGGGGCAGGCACTTGAATGCTCACTCTATCCTTCAGCCAAGTTGGCTGAGGAAACTTGACCTACGAGCAGACTGTAGAGCTCAGTTTGTGCAGGGACAAATTAGTGCAGTGACATTTTAGAAGTGAAACAATCTGAAATGGAAACTTCAGATGTTCTTGCTACACTGAACAAGTCTGTAAGGCACCGCACAGTTTTACAGGGTATCCTTTGGGTGCTTTTATTTTGTTCCCAAATTGTCCCAGCCTTGCTTGCTGATCCCTTCTCAGGGGTCCCCCAGATCCTGTGATACAGACCCACTGAAGTTAACACACTGCTGTAGGGAAGGGAGATGTGGTATGACACTCTGTGTTTGAGTGTCATGGCTGTTGTGATACCAATCCAACATTTACAGATTTTGTAGTCTTATTATAATCAGTAGAGCTGTGAATAGGAGTATGAATTCAATGCAAACAAGCGAGAGAGTGCGGAGGGGAACAGCATGGAGACTCCGTTTAGGCAGGTAGGAAACAGTACAGTGAATCCAATGCTGATGGAATACGCTCAACTTACGGACTACATCAGTCTAGCTGAGGGCAGTGCAGTGTGGCAACAGTGCTTGTAGTAACACGCAGTACTCTGAGGGTGAAAGCTGTTTTCTGTAGTGTATCTGATATCCAGGAACAAAAGCAGTTGGCATTTTCCTGGTGTAGGCTGAAAGGTGGTGCAATGTGATAGACAACAGGGAACTCCTTGCTGGCTTTTTGCCCTGTGCAGATTCCTTTTGAATTAGGTTTTGACCTTTAAAGCAAGACCTGTTTCTTCAGTTTCTCATTGTCTAAATTCTACACTGAAGCTCGAGAAACAAGTCTGTGGAGCTGGAGGATTTTTTAAGCTCTAATTAGTGAAACACAGAATAGGTAGGAAAGAGTCTGCTGAGGGAGAGAATCACCAAATGGAAACCGTTTTACAGATCTGGTGCCTTTTATTTTTTTATTTTACTCTGTTCCACGGCAACACAAGGCCTGTGTGGTGCTGGGCTTAAATCAGAACAAAAAAAATGATTTATAATCAAGACTGGTCCACAACTCCTCTCCTGCTCTTAAGAAGCACCTCTACCTCCTGATGAAAACACCACCTTATTTGCCCTCAGTGATGTGGAAACCTGAAGTCATGTTCCTGCTGCCAGGGTTTTGCATTAGAGCACTGCAGCTGCTTGGCACCAGCAGCCCCATGCAGGAGTTTGGAGGTGGGAGAGGTAAAACCCACTATCCTGACTAAAAGTCTGGGGGCATTAAGGCAGAGTGGCTGTGATGGAAGAACCTCTTTCCCTTTTCAAATGTATTTTAACATTCCATTGCTTCAGTTGTATTTGCACAGGATTTCTCAATTTCTCATTCGGGCAGATTCTGTCATTTCATGGAGATTATTAAGTGCAGACTGAAGGGCAACTGAAACTGAAACTGGGCTCTGGGGTGGGAGGCAGCAGCCGCTGTTCGGTGCCAGAGGAAGGCCTTGGTGCTGTGCTTAGGGATCTGCAGGTGGGACTACAGGGGAGGTGGAAGCATGTGATTATTTTTGGTTCAAACACAAGGCTTAAGTTTTCAGAAATACCAAGAGGTTCTTCAAGGCTGTGAGAGCCTAAAGCCTTGGATTTCTTCTGCCTTGTCTGCCTGCTGGCACACACAGCCATGTTGTCTCTTTCACAATGCTTTTGATCTGTCAGTGACTCATTTGAAGGTTCTCTATCTTCACCAGCAAGGTGCTTCAGGGCTGAGTCGCACCCATGTATCACCTCTGTTACTGTACCCTGTTATCAGCTACTCCTTTCGCTCCTAGGGTGCTCCCAGCCTTTGATCTTTTACCACACTGCAGCAACAACTTCCCTTGTTTTTTAATGCTGCATTACATTCTGCAAGGCCATCATCTGTCCACAAATGCTGCAGTCCCTGCTGCCTGCGCGCTGCTTTCACAGTACATCTATAATTTTTCTCTAAAGCAGGAAATAAACCATTGTTCCCCTCAACCCTCAAATAATCACTCTACTATGAGATGGCAATTTCCATCAGACACTACATGGAGGTATAATGATACGATTAATTTATCCCTTCCTTCTCCCTGTTGCAGTTGTCTGGCTGCTGCTTTTAAAAAACTATGGGGCAGGGACTGTTTACTCCATCTGTACTGCACCTGGTGCTGTGGGCTCTGACTGGTCTGTAAATCCTAATGTTACTGAGCAGTGATTAATCTTGTCCTGCAAAGGCAAGTCCCCCATTTGCTAACCAGGCTGGATCTTGTTTAATTTGAGGTTGATTCTGTCAAAGCTAGAGACCTCAGTGGAAAAAAAGGTGCTCTATGTGCAGCAGGACTGAAAACACTTTCTATGTTTTACACTTTTTTTTTGAAGTGACAAATGGGCAAAAGCAGGGACAACAGAATAATTTAACACTTATTTGCATAAAATCAGCTAAATTCCTAGTAGTCTTGGAAGCAAGACCAGTAGCAGCATCTGAGCTGGTTCTGCTGGAGATGCTGCTTATCAGATGACCTAGCAAAACCTTCCTGACTTATAGGATTTGGGGCAGAAACTCTGGTATAAGAAACACATGCCATCTCACAGCCTACAGAGCAGTCAGTTCCTGCTGTTGTGGTGTGGATCAGTGACCGTTTCGTCTGTACACTCAAGGGTGGGCCTTGGCTGGGCTACGGGGTGGAGGCCGTTTGCTGTGCTTGGTCATGCAATACAGGGAAGGTGGTGGCTGTGGTGTTTGTCTCCTAATGGGGTCCAACCAAGTGACACAGCCCATATCTGCATCACATCCCTAACACTGGGAGTCCTGACCACAGTATGCTGATCCTAACGTGATTTAATAGTGACGAATCACTTTCCTTCCACTGGCCAGGTTGGGCTTGTTTTATTTATGCCTTAAAACCTTTCCTCTCTCCCACACTGATCTGTGCAAAACTGTTTGGCAAGTTAAAAGCTCTGTCTGCTGTGTGGGCAGGAGAAGGGCCACAGCCTGGTGTGGAAAACATGTGAGATGTGGTCCAAGCTTGTGGGGAGAACGTGGTGGGGACCAGAGGTGCCAGTCGTGTGCTTAGTTCATATTACTTGCCCAGCCTGTTTCACTGACTTGTAACTACTGATCCTTGACTATGTTTCAGGCCTGGCCTACAGTCACTAATTGGCAGTGTCCTGGGGCTTCTTCCAGGTTTTAATTGTCTCTATTAGTATGATGGATGCTGGAAATATGGACACATTGGAGAAAGGTGGTAGTGTTTTCGCTGCTGCTATTGGTGGTGCTGGGACTGCTGTTAAAGCTGCTTACTGGCATTTGCCCTCCTGTGAAATGTGTAGGTGAGCTATTTATAAATGTGCAGAGGAATCCCACATCTCTAGCTGGTGCTCTGATTTAAGGGTAATCCCCACCAGCAGGGGAGAATCTGTCCAGGACTGCAAAGGAGGTTAGTGGCAGAGTTGAAAATAATCCACCACTTCTGAGCCTCAGCGTTGTCTTTACGGTGGAGTGGATTTATGGGGGCGGGAGAGGGAGTGGAGAAGCAGCATACTGTTTCCCTATTAGCTCTGCCTGTTGCAGCATGATCTCCCATCTTCAGGGTGAAGGGAGGCACTTTTCCTGCTGCACAGCCCCCTCTTCTGTCTTCCCCTCCCTCTACACAGCAGATGCACTGCAGCTCTGTCCTGGGCTGCATTCAACCTCAGTCTTGGCTTGCTTTAACTCTTCCTATCTGGAGCTGATTCAGCCTGGTGTCCGGGGGGGAGCTCTTTTCCTGGAGCAGTCCAGTCTTAGGCACACAGGACTTAGTCTCGGTACTTCTCAAATACTCTTCTGAAAGTAGATACAGCAACTTGCTTTCCTTATTCCTCTCCTGTAAGGTGCAAATTATCTCACTCTTTAAAGCATGCAGTTCCTTGAACAGTGAGATTAATATAGCTGGATTTCTAGTGTATCTGATTGTCTTTTACCTTTCCACATGTGGATTTGCTGATGACTAATAACAGGCAAGCTTCTCAGCTTGTCCTCAGTGGGAACATGATTCTTCTGCCTGACTCCCAGTTTTTATGAAGCTGAGGGAAGTTGTCTACCTTTGAAGCCTGCGCCTGGGTGTCCGCCTTGGATAGGGCTGACCAAAGGACTCAATTAGGATTAGACAAGCAGAGATGCACCCCAAATGGATAGCATCAGCCTAATTGCCATAAGAAACAAGGCTAATGCGATGTGGTTGCAGTGAGGAAATGAGACTCTTGCTTCTTTCCTTGAGAGCTCCTGGCATGCCGGTTATCTGCAGGACAGGGTGCCCTTTCTTGGTCCTAGGAGGGCTCTGGATCTGGGCTGAGGAACCTATCCTTCCTGAGTGTCCCATTGGCCAAGGGATGATTGCTGGAGCCTTGTGGGGGAATGTGATACATGCTGTGATTTATAAACTCGGTCAGAGTTACAGACTGTAGGTGATTCCAACATCCCCCCCAGGATCTCACAAGAGGGTTTATGTGGAGCTTCAGCACTACGTGAAATCAATTACGGGAAAAATAACTTACGAGTGATTTTATCATTGTATGCAAGAAAGTGATGCAAGAAACTGCAGAAATCTGCTAGCTGGATTCTTGAACATGTGGTGGATGACTTTCATCTGTTTTTTCTTGTAAATTAGAGTTTTATGTAAATGTTGGAAAATCCTAATTATGACATAAACGTTTTGGAGAATTTACACTCCCAGATGTAATGGAGTTGTGGGAGCAATCTGGAAACAGAGACTTGTTTGAAAGAGACATCTCTGACTTGATCTCAGTGGTGCTCTTTGGGGTTATGCTGGTTCAGAGCCTGTCCCTGGCTGCTGCCTGAGTGATTTAGTGTGAAGCTGAGCGCCGGACTGCTCAACACAGGTATTTTAACAAGTGGGATGTAATGATTTCCCATCTGCACATCTCTGCTGTATGTTGTGCTTGTTCCTGCCCTTGTGTGGGTTATTTTGTACTGGCAGTGTTTGACATTGTGTTCAACCTCTTTAATGTCCTGGAGAACCTCATTAATCTGCACTATCTCCTTTTTGGATTACTGAAATTTCATGTTACAGCAAGACGGGGGGGGGGGGTGGGGACTAGGAAAAGTTAGCTGTTTTTCAGAGTGATTGTGTTCTTTTGTTTTGTCTTTTATCAAAATAATTGTTGTCAGTAAGAAAACCCAATGTGACTTGGAAGCGTATGTACTTTCTGTGTGTACTCTTGAAGGAGCAGCAGACGGGAATAGGCAGTGTTTGGGTCAGAGCGCCCCGGAACGGTGAGTGTCCTGGGGCTGCACAAGTTGATAGATATATCTCCCCTTTCATCTAAATGCACATGGAGCCACAGAGCTAGTTCTGAAAGAAAGCCAGTTCTTTTACCCATCTTACTCGAGGGGTCAGCTCCCCTCACTGTGCACCTCCTGGGTTGCAAATTGCCCCATGTGCCTATAGCTCTGTTGCCACACCATTCCAGTACTGCCTGCTCTGCGCTGTCACTGCCTGGCTCCCCACAGCTGGAAAGTCCCCGGAGGCTATGCCCACATCATGAGTCAAACCCTAGGCAAAGTCAAAGTCTAAACACCTACACAGGGAGTGGGAGAGCTGTGTTTTCCGCCTCGTAGGGGAGTCAGTACACCCCTCCCAGAGACTGCCTGAAACCACGAGCTGCCAGGGAAGGCCTGGGTAGGCTGAGGGAGGGCTTGGGGCACTCTCGCTGGGAAGCAGAGGGGTAGAGTGGGGCAGTTACCCACATGAGAAAGCCTTGTGCGCTTGGGCAGGAGGAGCAGGCTCTGGGCTCTGCTCTCGGTACGCTTTTGCTAAGACCCTGAGGAGGCATCTCTGTTTTAAGAACCCACTGTCCTGGGGCACAGGACACCCACTGAGCGCTCTGCCAGGCTGGTACTCTTTCTTATGCTTTTAAGAGGAAAAAATCACTTTGGATCCACAGTATGACACAGCAGGGAGTGCCTGTCCTTGAAGAGCATTCCCAGCTCTGGATGTAAAGAAGCCTAACAGCACATAGTGTTCAGAGGAAAAGGCATCCATAGTGGTGTCTCTGCTTGCTTGCCTTTGCTGGCTCCCACTCCAAGAACTACATTTTTTATGCTTAATGCTTACTAGGGGGGCTGAGGCACCTCATTTGGGTTTCTGAATCCGGAGGGGGGCGGGGAGGGGGCCTGAAGGTGCAAAGATACATTGGGTTAACATGGAGCTGGTAACCTGACCAGCTTTTCTTGTGCTATAACAGCTAAACCACAGCATTAGGTGGGAAGGCGTATGCTGGCTAGCAGACCTCGGCTGACATCTGCCCCCATCATGCTGGGGAACATGGGTCAGCCACAGCCCCAAAGCACTGGGGTCTCTCTGCACTGCTCGAACTGACAACCATCTGGCATGTGGGTTTGGTGAGCAGAGGAGAAGCTCCATGTTCAGATCCTGAGCTTGCCTTTTCCTCTGGCAGCCCATGGGTTTCCTCAGGCCGTGGGCTACTCACAGAATCACAGAATCACAGAATGGTCAGGGTTGGAAGGGACCTCTGGAGATCATCTAGTCCAACCCCCCCGCCAGAGCAGGGTCACCTACAACAGGTTGCACAGGACAGCGTCCAGGCGGGTTTGGAATGTCTCCAGAGTGGGAGACTCCACAACCTCTCTGGGCAGCCTGTGCCAGTGCTCCACCACCCTCAAAGTAAAGAAGTTCCTCCTCATGTTAAGATGGAACTTCCTATGTTCAAGTTTGTGCCCATTACCCCTCGTCCTATCAATGGGCACCACTGAAAAAAGACTGCTCCCATCCCCCTGGCATCCTCCCTTCAAGTATTTGAAAGCATTAACAAGATCCCCCCTCAATCTTCTTTTCTCCAGACTAAAGAGACCCAAATCCCTCAGCCTCTCCTCATATGAAAGATGTTC